>JAJMIX010000028.1:0-152348 GCA_030563465.1 Yamadazyma diddensiae
AACTTAACTCATTAGGTTAATCTAAACCTACAAATTCGGACACATTTACTTCATCATATCACCACTATACCAAACTAAGGTTTTTTCTTTAAATTTTCCTTATCTGCACCTAGTATTAGATAATTAAATAGTTATATAATTATCCAAATACATATGTTTAGAAAAAAAAAAAACCTTAAAGGCACTTGATTCACTATTTGAAGTATTTCATTAGTACATCCAAGCAGCCCCCTTCATATGAGCCAAATATTTTTCGAGTTACCTCGTTAGGGAGAGGTATTTCAGTAGTTATACGTATTAGCAGAGATGGTCGGAGGGAAAGCAGAAAAATCAAAGCTTGAGATAGTTTGATCATCATTTCAATTTTAATCCAAGTTATGTAGTAGTGATTTAGACTAGGAGGTGAACTACAGTTCTAATATCAAGGTTTTTGACGCAAATCTGAACTCCTATCATCCATATACAGCAAACGGGTTATAAGAGGAACTCTCACGGTTGTGTTCCATTAATTGATGGTGAAATAAATGGGGCGTTTTACAGATCCAACATCAACGGAAGTATATGGGTCTTGAAACCAATTTACATAACATGTTCAAGCCTTCGCTTACTGGGTTGCAGTAGGATCTGATTACGGTTAAAACGTCAAGATCTGTGTTAAGAATAAATTTAATCTCCTTAGATAATTATGTCAAACAAATGGGAAATACCCAATGGTTGTGGACAATGTTAAAGGACCAATATATTATACAACATAAAAGATGCAAGCTTTCAATATATATTGCCAAGCCAAAGAATCCCCATAAATCCAGCCAGTCACCAAAAGTCTGGAGGAGGTTACAGAATACCGGTAGATATCACGTTGCAAAAATCAACGCAGATCTCTAAAACACCCAACAACAGCAGGTGCACATATGAGTTCCTGAAACTTGAAGACTCGATTAAATCAGAAAGGCTCTCAATTACATATAGCAGGCCCTATAATGTAATCACTGTATGTGTTTAGCCAAATTTCCCTGACTTATTTGAAAAGTCAATACTAAGGAACATTTCACTTTATACAAAGTGGCCATCACATACATAGTGGAGTACCTGCTACAACCACCAGACCCACAATTAGAAGAAGCTACCAGTCACCTACTACTGGTCGAGCTAAGACAACTAATCGCTGGAACTCGACTCTAACACCAGTACTGGAAGGGGCGTGGCTGTAACCTCGATTTTTCGCAACCAAAACGACCTGGAAAAATAGAAAAAAAAAACCGGTGCGATCTGCTACACAGCCGTGCCAGCAATTAAACTTTCCAATTCGACGTCTGCATTGTCTATTAATAGAATGATATTTAGTAAGACATATCTTATGTATTATTTAAGTTTTACATATTCTCTCTAGTTGATAGTTTTGATAGTATATAGACAATATATAGTATTCTTTACACCCTGCATGAGTGTATGTGCGAGCAATGTTCGATTTGACAGGGGATCATGTCATCGAGATCGGCCTGGACACTTGCTATAAACCATTCACATAACAGAACAATCCTAACAGTAAATAAAGTAAAAAAGTACACATTTTACAAGTACAACCAACTAAAGTCTCTACTAATTATAGCCTGCTTTAGAAAAAAATATCAAATTACGTAACTCAGGTACCATTGTTCTCCAGGACACACCCTCATTCCGTAACATAAACACGATTGGAAAATTTCAGCATTAGTGATTTTTTTTTTGATACTCAATTAAGATGGCCGACGAGAGAGCTACTTCTACCCAAGCGGTCATCCTGTCATTGGTAGCGAATGTTATATTATTTGCTGCTCTTGCTACCGGATTTCTTATCTTAAGAATCAGATTTAAGAGAATTTACAGTCCAAGATCATCGTATGAAATTGTTGAAGAAGATAGAAGACCCCCTGAATTATCGATTGATCCCGTGTCATGGATTTTCAAGATGTTATTAAGGTCTCAAACCCATATTTTACAGTATGCTGGTTTAGATGGGTACTTCTTTCTTAGATACATCTTCATGATGACCCTTGTCTTTTTCTGCGGTGTTTTAACGTATGTGGTGCTTCTCCCAATAAATGCTACTAACGGTAAAGGTAACACTGGTTTTGACAAATTGTCAATTTCAAACGTTGCAGATTCACACAGATACTATGCTCATGTATTTATTGGCTGGATATTTTACGGATTGGTATTGTTCATTATTTACAGAGAATTATTCTTTTACAATTCCCTCAAAAATGCCGCTATGGCTTCACCAAAATATGCCGAGAAAGTGTCATCCAAGACCGTTTTATTTCAGGGGGTTCCAAACGCTATGTTGGATGAAAAGCAGTTCTTTAAAATCTTTAATGGGGTAAAGAGAATCTACGTGGTAAGAAATTTACGTAAACTTAACTCGCAAGTAGCAAAGAGAAATAAGTTAGAACAGAAATTAGAAAACGCTGAAACTAATCTTTTGAAGAAAGCTGTCAAGGCCAAACTCAAGATGGATAAGAAAAACGAAGTCGTTTCAGACCCTGACAATATGAACTCTTATGTTCCTGAAAAGAAGAGGCCAAGACACAGAGCTAATGGTTTGTTCAAACCAAAGGTTGATACCATTGACTACTGCTTAGAACAACTTCCTGAGGTTGAAAAACTGGTTAGAAAGCTTCAAAAAGGTTATAGAACTGCTAAACCAAAGAACTCAATCTTTGTTGAATTTGAAAATCAATATTTAGCTCAATTGGCATATACTGCTACCGTCCATCACAATCCTTTGAGAGTCACTCCTGTCGCTACTGGTATGGAACCTGGTGATGTTGTGTGGTCTAATCTTAGAATTTTCTGGTGGGAGGCATCTGTCAGAAAGCTTATTGCTATTGCTGCTGTCACTGCTACCATCATTCTTTGGGCCATTCCTGTTGCATTTGTAGGTGTTATTTCTAACCTTACTTACTTAACCAACAGACTTCCTTGGTTAAGTTTCATTTACAATTTACCTGACCAATTACTAGGTCTTATTACTGGTCTTTTACCTACTATTTTATTGAAAGTCTTATTCCTGATTTTGCCAGTATTCATTAGAGGTATGGGTTCAGTTGCTGGATGTGTAACCGTTCAACAAGTGGAATTATTCGCTCATGATGCTTATTTTGGATTTTTGATTGTTAACTCTTTCATCGTTGTTACCTTGGCTTCTTCCGCTTCATCAGTTGTTACTTCCATTATTGATGACCCAACTTCAGCCATGCAATTATTAGCTAACAATCTACCAAAAGCATCCAATTTCTTCATCTCTTACATTATTTTACAGGGTTTTCTTATCAGTGGAACCACACTTTTCCAAATTGTTGGTTTCTTTGCCTTCTATATTTTGAGTGCTCTTTTAGATAAGACCTTAAGAAAGAAATGGACAAGATGGAATACATTAGACGGTATGGTTTGGGGAACAGCATTCCCAGTTTATATCAATTTAGCTTGTATCACTTTGGCTTATGCTATTATTGCCCCAATGATTTTGGTATTCTCATTAATGGCTTTCTTATTGGTATTTGTTTCCTTCAGTTATAACTTGACTTACATTATGGTGCCAGGTCCTGAAGTCAGAGGATTACATTATCCAAAAGCATTATTCCAAACCATCGTCGGTGTGTACTTAGGGCAAGTATGTCTTTTGGGTATTTTTGTTGTAGGTAAAGGATGGGGACCAATTGTATTACAAGCCATTGCAATCGGATTCACAGCTTTCTGTCATCGTACTTTGTTAAACAGTTTCAGCCATTTATACCACGTAGTCCCATTAGACACTATGAGACCATTAGATGGAGTTACTGCTACACCATCATTCAACGGAGAAACCGATTACAAGAGGAAAGTTTTGGATCAAAAGCGCAGACACATTCCAGGTAGACAAGACACAGCACAAGACCTCAAAATGGCCATTGCTGAAGATGATGCGGTCACCAATAAAGTAAAGAATGATATGTTAGAAGATGACAGTGAAAATAGAGAAGAAACTTATGAGTTAGTACCAGTTTTAGCCGACAGAGACATGAAGAAATTACAGAGCACAAATCCAATCGTTAGATTTCTTAGACCTGATGTATTTGCCAACTTTAGGCACGCCAAAAGTATCTTACCTGCAAGTTATAATATCAGTCCAGAGGAAACCGATGATAAACATTTTTATGATTCACCAGTTGTTTCGCAAAGGTTGAGGACTATTTGGATACCAAAAGATCCAATGGGATTATCAAAGACCGAAATTGAAAATTCTAAAGGAGTTATCAATATGTCAGATGAAAATTCTGAATTCAAAAAGGGTGAGATTAAATTTGTTGGTCCACCTCCAGCATAATTATATAGATACCATTGTTAATAAATTCGTACCGACATTGTCTAAAGGTATTATAGGAGACATTCTCTGTGCGACATTTGTGCCAATTTTTCACTTGCCACTAGCCACCTCGGTATACCCCAATGTTTAAAAATATTTTAAACTATACCATGAATAATAAGCAAATTGCCTCTCGTAGGCTACAACTTACTTGTAATCATTTATCTACAAAAGCCACCTCCCAATTCTCCACCGTGGAATTCGGCTCAAAATACTCGGCAAACTATCTTTTATACTTGAAAAAAACCGATAAAATCTGTTCATACATGCATGATATCCCGTTGGATTTTGATGCCAAAACCAAAACTGCAAATATGGTGGTTGAAGTCCCCAGATGGACCAACGCTAAGTTTGAAATCAACAATAAGCTACTTGGTAACCCTATAACTCAGGATGTCAAAGAGGGTAAAGTCCGTTACGTAAGGAATTTGTTCCCTTTTAAAGGGTACTTGCATAACTACGGAGCCTTCCCTCAAACCTGGGAAGATATCACCAGTATGCATGGATCATTAAATTTGGCCGGTGATAATGATCCGTTGGATGTAGTGGATATTGGAGGTGAGGTGTTGGAAAGTGGATCCATAGTAAGGGTCAAGATTTTGGGGTCTTTGGCTCTTATAGATGATGGAGAATTAGACTGGAAAGTTGTGGTGGTGAATGTGAATGACGAATTGGCTAAGAAAGTAGATAATTTACAAGATGTAGAACACCATTGTCCGGGATTATTAGATGCCACAAGACAATGGTTCAGAAACTATAAAATCCCCGATGGTAAACCTGCCAATAAATTTGCATTTGATGGGGAATATAGACTGCAAGAACAAACGGTTGATGTTGTTAAAGAGAATCACCTGGCATGGCATAAATTAGTATATGGCAAAGTGGATGCGAAAAAAGAAGACTTGCCAAATATAGCCAACACCACTATCATTGATAGTCCAGGTTATACCGAGTCAATTGAAGATAAGATTCTTACAGCAGATGTTGAAGACATTGCTGAGATTCCTTTAGATGTAAATACAGTTTTCTTTCACAAATAGATATTTTTTTAGTCTCATCTCTGTCTCTCATCTGTGCTCGCAAAAATCTAAACATATTTTTCACGCTAATGGTGACCAAACACATCAACCCAGGTCAACCTAATCAACTTTGGTCGTTTGGCAATGCAATCTCGTTATTGAACAATGCCTTCGATCAAAGTATTACTGATTCTTTGAACGAATATTTACTTCTTCATCGATCTTTAATTGTCAGTCCAGATCCATTTGAATCTAAATCGGAGCCTGTCAATGTCACCACTGAAATTATGGTAAATGGCATTCTTTATACGGATTTAACCCCCCAAAATATCTCCGATTCAGAAAAGCTATCCAAGCTTTTATCTGTAGATCAAAAGCAATGTTTAAGGATTATTTCTCAAATATCCAAAAGGTTTCCTGTTAAATTTCCTCAAGAATCAGGTACCAAAAAAGCCAATTTCGACGAAAAGGAATCTCGAGAGTCTGATAACACCATGTTATACGCGTCAAAGATCTTGAAGGAGAGAAGAACCATTCTTGAATGTTCGTTAGAACTTCTCAGTCGAAAACTCGACGACTCAAGCTCTTCCACGGTACAAAATTTAGGCAGAGACTTGTTTTTTAATGTAGATTACTTCGATGGGATTCTTGAATGTTTAGCTCGTCAGATAGATAGTCTTTCAGCCGGTACTGACACTCGATTGAACGACTTGATTTATAAAGAAACCTTGTTGACAATCTCAACGTATCTCAAAATTCTCGTCGAACTATCTTTGAACAACTCGCTACCATCATCTTCAACCATCAAATGGTTCAAATTCATGAGAACTTTTGACTTCAGTCTAAACTTGAACAGAGTTATAAAAGATTCGGAGTCAGAGTATCTGTACCTTGTTAACTCATTGTCAACCATCATATCAATTTCGTTACTTTCCCTAGACAAAGAATACGGCGATACTTCATTCTTTTACAATGCTAAATGTTTCAAAGAACTTAATGACCTTTTATCGGGGTCTAATAGTAATGCTGTTATTATGTATGCTTGGTCGATCACTCTTCTAAGAAAATACTATCTTTTAGAGGAAAATGACACAAATGGCTTCACAGATGTTATAACGATGGCAGAAATCGACTCCTCAATTAACACATTGAGTTTGAAATGCGCTAAGCTCAATGTTTTCCATGAAATTCAATTAATCAATGATATACTCAAGTTCGATAATCTATACTCAAGTATATTGTACACCTTAATATCTGCAGCTATGCCGTTGATAACTTTAAACGCCGACATTGCCTCAACCATTGCCTATGTGTTGAAATCTTGTCCAGATTTCATCGTCCAGAAATTCTTTGATGACCCTGCAACCACGAACGCATTAATCGTATCAAGAGCAAAGTTCCCACTACAACTTTCTCCTTTTATAAAACTTACGTCCATTAATGGATCATTCGCTTTGAACGAATTCAAGGAATTGAGATCGTACATGAAACAATACCCAGTCAACGAATTTCAATCATACGTTATTGATGATGAAAACACTGAGTTGGTCAAATTAACCAATTCCATCGATATCTATCCTCCATACGAGATAAGTAAGAAGCTATCATTGCTTCTCGAACCAAATACGAAAGCCAAGATATTGCCAGGTGATAACGAATCATCCGTATCCGTGGCATTCCTTTACAATTACAATGGTATTGCATTTTTGGGAAGAGTGTTGCAAAATTTGTCTATTGGGTTTGATCCTCTGGATTCAGAAAAGGTCGATCTTACAGTCAACATATTTGAATTGTTGACTCTGATTTTGAAAGATACATCAAAAGAAGATGGACAATATGTCCTTGACACAATGTCAATTTATATGGATGGTTCCGATATTGTTGAAGCCATTTTAAGATTGTTAGATCAATCATTACACTCTAGAACCGTGAAGCTTTTCAAGACTGTATGCGATCTACTTTACTACTTGAACCCATTGGCAAGTGATAGAATCTGGAGTTATCTCTCGAATTCAATCTTATTGTCAGATGGAGGAAAAGAAGGATTTGTCACCACGATCTTCACGTCCATTGAAATGGTCAACGGAGACTTCAGCTTCACTCTTGCGTTTATCAACTTAACTGAAGCCCTTGCCCATGCCAGTTTACAACTGAAGGCCAAACATTCAGTAGCCATGAAAGGAAAGGTGTTAGCAAAATGTATCAATCATTTGATATTTGTGTTTGAATCGTTTGTTCATTGCCGTTTTAATCATTCATTCCAAAAATTGGAAATGGGATCATTAATTTTAGATACCTTCTCAAATATTGTAAGTATGGTTTATGGGTTGAGAAACTCCTCCTCAGACGGCAAAATAAGTGAGGTTTTCATCGAATCAGCTAAATCTATTGTTGATTGTTTCCTTATAGATAGCTCCAATTTTTCAAGAACATGCTACCCAATCACAATGTTGATCGACTCTTTAGAGACAGATTTGATTGAATTTGAATTGAATGACAGTACATCATCGCTATATCAATCATGGATTTCTAGTGTCTTGACATTTACAGAATTGATTGTCTCCATAAGAACATCCATAAACTATCCCCCTTCAACCTTGGAGTCTACATTATTTAACAAGGTTCCGATTTTAGTTAAAGCTTATGCCTTGTACGAGCCATCCAGAAAAGATATATTGAACTTATTAACAGCACTTTCAAACGGAAACTGGCCTCATGAGACCAGACCATCATTTTTGTCCCATTTAGGTAAACATTGTACACAAATCTTGCTTGATTCAATGATCGCAGATCTTGAAAATGAATTTGATAGTTACAATGTCAAGGTTGCCATTTATGAATTCATATCCGCAGTTATGAGTGGTGATCAAGAAGGTTTATGTGTCCTGTTGTTGGGAGTAAGAGATATAGTTAATAATTTGAAAGATAATGGTGGCAAGAAATCGCCTTCCAACGATAATTCTTTGGTCAAAACGTTGAAGAAAAACATCAAGAACATCGAATTTTTACCTGATCCTGTGGCACTTCATCTAGTGGATTCAATGGTCCTTGTTATTAACAATTGGAGTTCCATTAATTCTGGAAGCAGTAATGACTTGGTCGATGACAGTGAGTTCATTGACCAATTAATCAACAAAGTAAATTCAACCTTAAGTAACTCTCCAAAATCAGTCGATGGATATATTGAAGTTTGTTATAAACAAAAATTAATATCAAAGATCTTTGAAGTGTTGGCTTTATATTTGTTTTCCACCAAAAATGATAAAATTCAATCTCGGATTTCTACTTTCTTGGTTTCAAAGGATTTTAAACACGCCCTTAACTCGTATTTCACCATCAATTCATACCATAGCAACTTGCATAATGACCTCGAAACAGAATTTGAAGTAAATCTTGACAATTTCAAAATACAAGATTTCAGATGTGCATTAACAAAAAGAAACAGATTCGGTATAAACACCGTGTATAATTTGTCTGTCTTAGATGGTATGTTTTCCTCCCATCAACAATGGCCTCAGTTGAGAGAGAAGGTGATAGCATCAGCGGTTGAAATGCAGTATTTGAGTGTACAAATTGACGTTGCCAAATCTCTTGGAGCACTCTTGACAGCCCTTTGTCGTAAGGATCCAAGCGTTTTGAATAACGATATTATCGAATTCTGTACCCATATTTTGAAGACGAACATCAATGAGGGGCTTCCAGCTGAATTCTTTTCAGAGATTTTCCATACCAGAATTCAAATCTGCTTTTTCATTATTTATACAATTCATAACAGTACCAAATTTAAAAAGGACTCTGCTCTTACGTTTGAATTGTTAAAAACTTCAGCTGACCTTTTATCCTCTGATAGTATGGGCTTCATTAAAGAGCTCACTGAATCAACTGGTACTTATAGACCTCTCTTGAGGATTATTTACTGTTCTTTATCGATGATACAGGAGGAAACTAGTCTTTTGGTGGAACACTTCAGTATTGTAAGAGATTTATTTGATTTGGTGGTCAATAAAGGAACCAAGACGCTTTTGATTGAAGTTCAAAATGATGTTTATTTGTCGAGGACCAACAAGAATCATGTCTCCACCAAGACTAAGGATAGAATTGAAGATATCTTATTAATTTTGTCTATATTGAAACTATTCGTGGAGATCAAAATATCTTCAAATAATCAATTTGAGTTGGCAACAGTTGCTAGAGAAAATGATTTAATCAGGTCAATTTTGAATCTTTATTCGTTCTCTCATCTAATTGTCATAGAAGGAGACTATATTTTCGCTCAATTGGGACTCATGTTCATACAAGAATTGATGAAGATCGATGTGACGGCTCAAGACTTGATTGACGGTGGGTTATTCACAGTTTTACAAGTCAGTGCAATCTCCAATACAATCAAAAATGGTGATGTATCGATAATTTCGTCACCTCAATTCCACAGAATATGGACCAATGGAATACTTCCAATAATCTTATTCTCATTAAGTAACATTGGTCCAAATGTGTTACCTGACGTTTGTTTTGCATTGACAACATTCAAAAAACAAGTTGAATCTTGCATTGATAGTTGGGCTAAAGACTCCTCTACTATAAGAATCACAAGTGCTACAATCAATGAAACAAGTCAATTATTATTGATATTCCATCTCTTGAAGAAGTACAACGTTGAGGGGTTCCTTGGTATCAACACCACTGCACCAAACTCCAATACCGTAGATGTGCCTGTACTACCAGGACTCGATTCGCCTGCCAAAAGAGAGGACTTTGTTGATAACATCAATAACTTGTTAAAACATCCAAAATTCTTAACATCAAGAATCTCTCCTAGCTCCATTGAAGAACTGAGGATCATTGAAGCGGATGGAAAGATTTTTGATTCATTCGTAAAAGGGCTAATTGAGGAAATTGGATTATTAGTAGATTATGTTTAATCGAATATATATTTTATACATTAAGTTTTCGAAAAGATTCTTCCCAGAAGTCTCTACCTCTGATGAACCACTCAGGTAACTTATGGGATGCCGGAAGTTTGAGTTTTATATATCCCACATTGTCAAAACTGACATTATGCTTATTGATATTCTTATAGTATTTAAAATCGTGCTTTTCTCGTAGTTTCTTCTGTTCAAATTCGTTGTAATCTTCGATACGTAAAGATGGCCTTTTTTCGGTTTTTGAAACTCGCCTTACTTGAGGAGAATTAATATTTTCAAAAGATGATCGACTAGATAGTGGCAGCTGTACCCCATTGAACGAATTACGGAACTTGGTATTATGAATTGGCCTGATAATTTTGGCATCAATAGATGGTCTCCGTTTGTCCCAATAATGTTTGGCTGCATTTGTTAAACCATCAGTATTCATTGGACTATTATTTGGATTAGAAGCAGAATATCTTGGAGAACTTCCCGGTGTGGCTATTTTATCATCGTCACTTAGTTCTATCAGATTATTTCTTTTCTTTTCGACAATTTTCAATAGATTCTCGGGAATTTGTGGTGATGCCGACAACAAGTCGTCATCAATATCATCATCATCAATCATTCCTTCCCAGGTGTTCTCATCATCTATTGACGTCCTTAGAGAAAGAGGATATCCCTGATTGATCGATGCAGTCCTATGTAACTCAGGACTCTTGGAAATGATCTCATCAACTTTCTGTTGTTGCTGTTGCTGGATTTTCAAAACCTGGTTCAATTGTTCAATTTCATACGGTATTAGCTCAATGTCAATTAATTCCAAGAAATTCTCAGCAAAATAGTTACTCTTTGCACTATTACCATGATAAATTCTAAATTCATTAACAATGGAGTTGAAGTTCCATTTCTGAATCTTTCTTAAGATACTTACCAAAGTTGAAGTACTATCAACAATTAAAATATTGTACTTTGTCTTATTCAAAATGATTTCAAATGCTCTCTTTATCAAATTCTTTTCAATTAGCATCCATTGATCATTTTTCTTGGTGGGATTACTCAAGTTTATAAGTTGTAAGTTGATCTCCTTCACGGAAGCTTGTGACGAAAGTACCGGTGAAGCATTTCTCGATCCCAGTACTGATCCAGTTCTGGAGTCATTGGGACTTGAATGGGAGCTTGATATCGAACCAGAACTTGAAGTTTTACGTAAAGATCTATCATTTAAGCTTGCTTTATCATCATCTTCTCTATTGGAGCTTCTATTGTTCTCACCCGTATGATTATGGTTGGTTACTTTTAATCCACCTAAATTGATCAAGTCTATACTGTTATTGGCAATAAAATGTTTTAAAGGTCTTGGAGGATTTTCTGCGTCAAGCAATAAGATTGTGTTAAGCTGTAGAGTTTCAAGGAATGGGAAATTATCTGCATCAAGTTTTGAACATCTGTAGACCCCGGGTTCTACTAGGCCAAAATTATCTGGTGGGACAAGCATATTTTTTCATCGCGAGTTAGGCTTGTAGATATAAGATATGAGGTAAGGCTGTTAAATGGTGTTAGTATAGATTGATTTCGATTATGTAGTTCTGTAGCTGTAAACAGTGTATAGAGCATAGTGTAAGAGTGTAGTGTAAAAGTGTACTAGTGACTGGTATACTAAAAACTAGTGACTGGTGCAATAATGTGCCGTGCTACAATAACTATAATATACGGTCGCTCTAATATATATTCTAACCTCTAATTACAACATCGGTGGGGATACCATCATACTCTCCGTAACCCAATGCCAAGTTGATATTCTGCAAACATTGAGTGGCAGCTCCCTTTAATAAATTATCGATTGTTGCAACAACTACAACTCTGTCTTCCTTTGAATTGACAGCAAATCCACCAACAACCACTCCATGTTTACCACTAATATCTTTGACAACTGGAGCTTCTCCACTGATAGTAATCAACTTTTCTCCTTGATATCTTTCTTGATAAATATTTCTGATATCTCTTGAGCTTAATGATTTAGGTTTAATTGGAATTGAAATCGTATGAGAAATACCTTGGAACCATTGTGCAACATGAGGCATAAATGCAACTTCAATACCCAATTGTGAACTCATTTCTCTCTCGTGTATATGATCAGTTAAAGAGTAAGGAATTAAATTATTGGATAAATTGTTAATATCATTCTTTGGTGATGGTTTAGTACCAGCACCTGAATATCCACTAACACCAAAAATTGATGGAGTTGATGTGATATATGGAATTAATGGTGCAATAGATACTTGACCAGCAGTAGCGTAACAACCTGGGTTTGAGATTTTTTTGGCTGAAACAATATCCTTTCTGTTAGCTAATTCTGGTAATCCATAAACCCATTCTCCGGTAGTATCAAATCTGTAATCAGCTGATAAATCAATAATTTTAGATTTGGTGTTACCAACAGATTCTACAGCTTCAACAAATGGTTTACAAACTCCATTTGGTAAAGCCATAACCCACATATCGATCTCTTGATTTTCTTCAATTTTAACAATATCTTCAACTTGTAAATTAGAGTAAACAATGTTTGCCTTATTGTAACCAGCTAATTTTTGACCAGCCAATTCTCTAGATGAGACGTAACTTAATTCCAAGTTTGGATGATTATCAATCAATTGGATCAAGTTTTGTCCAGTATAACCTCTGGCACCAATCAAAGCAATTTTTGATTTTTTATCGTTGGTACCTTTGATTATTGGTGGATTAGGGTTGGTAGTTGAATTTAAACCTCTGACAGCTGAAGAGTGGAATCCTCTCTTTTGAGTAGGGCTTGAAAAAACACCAGATTCGGTAGCAGAAGATAATGAAGATTTCACACCATTATCAAATTGTTTGATCAATTTACTGATAGTTTGAGTATCTTGTAAACCGTACCAGAATAAGATTTCCCCGTTTTTAGCAAATGAACCATCAGATTTGGAAAAGTACCATGATAAGTTTGGATCATTTTCGTTGACAACCCAGTATAAAGAATCGTAATCCTTTTTGATAGCACTGAAAATATTGTCAGTGACATTGTTTAACCAACCGTTCTTAGATGATAAGAATTTTTCCAACTTAGCAACTTCACCATCTTCATTTTCAACCACAATAGCCAAAACTTCCAAAGGTTCATCACCATAAGATTTGAACTTAGATTTTTCCAAATGTTTGAGGTAAGAAGCAACTGATAATTTACCGGTTTTAATTTCAGGATCTCTTAATAAAGCAGATCTTAAAATATCTGGACTACTAAAATCATTCAAGTTAGATCTACTGATTAATTTGTAACCTCTTCTGATCAAAGTACCAGCACCTGAATCAGTGAATAATTCTTTTTGCAAATCATCAACATCAATGATAGCAACAGATGAGGATCTTGGTAAATGTTGCAATAAATCATTAATTTCCTTAATTTTCAATTTAGTACCATATTTAACCCAACTTTCCTTCATTAAATCTTCGTATTCCTCATCTAAATTAATGACACTAACTTTTTCACCGGTTTCACCATTGATAATACCACCTTTTTCGTTCAAATAAACGATTTTCAAAGGTTCAAATTCTCTAGCTAATTCACCAGCTGCGACATCAGCATTAACATTCAATAATTGACCAGAAGAAGTTTCAGCTAAAGAAGTCAAAATTGGTAAGTATCCAGCTTCAATACTGGCTTCAACAGGGGACTTATTAACAGAAGTAATTTTACCAACTAATTGATATTTATCTTTATCCAAATAATCAGCATTAAAAACACCAGCAGTAATAGGTCTTGCAGGGACTCCCATTTTCTCTAAAGCAGTAACTAATCTCAAATTTTGTTCCAAGAAACAAGATCTAACCACTTTCATGGTTTGAGGATTAGTGATTCTGATACCATCAATATATTCTGGTTCAACCCCTTCGTTTTCTAATAATTCATTAATTTGAGGTCCAGTTCCATGTAAAACAATTGGATATAAACCAACATGATAAAGAAATGCTAAACATGAAGCTAATTCAGGTAATTGTTGCGTTATAATAGCACCTCCAACTTTGATAACGGCAAACTGTTGTTGACTAACAGATGTGAAATATTTTAAATATTGTTCAACTTCTCTTTTTGAACCAATATTGTTTAATAATTGAACCACAGTTGATCTAGTTGAGTATGGTCTGATGGTTAACGGAGAAGGTTTATAAGAACCTACTGGGGAGGAAATCACTTTTGCGGTGGCCACCTTTGAAAAAGGACTCTTTGCCACATTTATATAGTTTTTACAACTTCTAATCATTATGGTTGTAAAAACGAAGGAAGTGAGTTCTTGATTGAAAAAAAAAATTTTCAAGTGTATTTGACTCACCCATTTTTGGGGTAGTTTATCAACCAATTACAGTAATGTTTTTGGGTTAAGCGCGGTGAAAGATCAGCTGTCGGTTAAGGACCCTGGCCCCCTGTTCTTTATTGACTATATACTTTTCAAAGTCCTAAATCACGGTAGATCCAGTTCAATGTTGGATAGTACACTTGATAATAAAATTGCATAATTTCGTGAAATTTTTCCGTAACTAACTGTACTTCATGCTTGACAATTACAAAAGTTTGGTTCCATTGCTTGTACACTATGCACTCTACAAATTTTTTCGTAATTAATGCCGATATTTTCGGATAATGCATTTCGACAAATTGACTTGAATCATATGTAGCTTTTAGATAGTGCATTGTGGTTTTGTCTATTATAGCCATTATATTCTGTCTTAGGCTGTTTAATTGTGGTAAAATAAGTTCATTTAATTCGTTTAATGTGATGGACCTCTTTACTAGTGCTTCCATGTAAATCTTCTTGAAAAACTTGCCAATTTCCTCTTGATATTCTGTATTAAAATCCAACTCTGAGAAAGCACATAAAGTGTAATTATTGGGGTTGAATCTAAACCCGTTTTCGACTAAAAACTTGTAAAAAATTGGGAATCTGAGGCTGGGGGACTGAGTTCCAAGAGTGACAGAGTACTTGTCGAAATTGCAAAATGGCAAAATGTTTTCTACCATTTTAAACTCTTCGAATGTCCAGGAATGATTACGTACCCAAGAAACGAGTAAGTCCCTCTCCCAAAATTCTATATCTGGGTTCTCATCATGGAGTCTTTTGAGCTCAACAGAGAACTGTTCGGGATCTTCCACTGACTCAACTGGATCAATCCTGATTCCCTTTACTAGAAATAGATTATCAAGAAAACAGTTGACTCGTTCAACGTCTGAACCCTCCAGCAGGGAGAATAATGCCATCAATTGGTGATCATTTTGATCAACTTCACCTAAGCCAGCTTTAGGTTTTAGCCTTATACAGTTATTATAGTCTCTAGAAAATTTACGATAATGAAACATTCTCCAATCATACGGCTTAATATATGGAGGGGTGACAAATCTGGATCTGTTGTACGAGATTCTGCATGCCCTTGTGTTTTCAGCATCTGTTATCTCTTCATCAAATCTAGTATAAACAAATGAACCTGTATTTTTGATACAGGATAATTTAGACCTAACCTCTTCAATAGACCCTTCATCGCAACGAGGAGTTGTTAGAGAAAGTTGATACACTAAGAACTGCTTATGCAGCCTCAACACGGGATCATTACATATTTGTAATTGACGATTAACAACTGCCAAACCATCTTCAAGGATGGCTGAAAAATTTTGAAAATGAAAGAACTTGAATAAACTGAAATAATGGGTGAACCAAAAGAATGACTTGCTGAACCTTATTCTTTCATATCCATATGGATTAAGTATTTGTTTTATCGGTATAGATATGAGAGCATTGAAATCGTGTTGAAGCTGAAACGACAACTTGTACAAAAGAAGTGACAACCTATTAATTATTACATTATTTTGCTTGTTACCGTGATTTGCATTCATTCCTGGATGTGAATTGGTCTTGATAGAGTCTTGAAGATCACTCATCAAAAAATACGAAAATGAATATTCTCTGACCTTGGAGTACCCTAAGAGTCTCAAAATAGATTCCATACTTTGGAAAAACTCATGACTATGATTCTTGGTGAGATATTCATAATCGCAACATTCAAAGTTACTATTTTGCAACTGAATAATGTAAAGTTTAAGAAGTACTGGCACTACTGATTTTTTTATGATTCTTCTTTCAATTTGTGCATGTAGTTTTATGAATGTATTTTGAGCTCTATTTCTAAGCTTATTGTAGTGGACTAATCTTTTCTGTCTTGCCTTCTCTAACTTTGTCACCATCTTAGCTCGTAGTTTCTCACTCATGAGGGCTCTTTCTCGTTTGACCTGAATTATTTTCTGTCGAATCCTTTTTGATTCTTGTTTAAGCTTCAATGACTTGCTTCTTATTGTTTCATTGACTGGTCTGGTCATATTTAGGTGAGCTTGAGTAAGGGTAACGAAAAAGGGGGGACCCGTATCTTGAGGATGGCTGGTATAGGCAACTGCAAAATGAGGGTTGGTCCTGCATGTATACTATGTGCAGTCCAGTACTAATCATCCATATATTTGCTTAACAGTTTATTCAATGTGATGTGTTGTGGATGTTTTAGACTGTGGCGTTATTACTTTGGGTGGCATGCACTTAGTTTTTGATATTTGGCACACTTAGTGAAGTATGATGAATTGTAGTATTTGCGAATTTCACGTTTCATCTTTGCAGCCACTTATGTACACGAGAATTTTTCCAACTCAAAGGTGAGTGGAATTGGTGTTGTAGGAAGAGTAGGCATTACTACTGCTCTTTCGATCGTACGACACCGTTATGTCTAGGGTCTCAGATCTTTAGCCAGAAACACTCGGGATTTAGAGGGAACTAATGACTGCGAATACCCAATGAGAGACTAGATTTATACCGATTCCTTTATTCTATAATACAATAATATACAATGCTATACTTTATGTCTTTTGTTTAATTTAAATCTTTTGTCCTCAGTTGTAGGACTTGATGCATATGAATTGACCAGAGAACTATTTTGGGAGCTTCTTGGTGAATTACTTGATGAACTCTTAGTTCCTAGTTTTAAATGCCCGAGTAAAGTTGATATGGAACTACTTTGATGGGAAGACATTTTAGACTCGGAACTTGAGAGTAATGAATAAGATTTGGTTTTCTTCTTATTTAATGATTGAGCTGATGTTGGAATATTGAATGATTGGCTGGCTGAACCAGTAGGAGTAAGACGAGGAGACAGCGAATTAATCGATAATGGACTCGATGGTCTTGAAAATTTGAATGGAGATACCATAGGTGACTTTTTGAAGAAAGATTTTTTGGTATCAACTGGTGAAGCGTTCTCCTTGGGTTGAACGTTTGGCACAGCATTGCACATTTCTTTCAAAGTAAGATTTTCCAAGTCATCTTTCAATCCACAATCACAAGAGTCACATGCCTCCTGTTTCTTACATAATTTGTATTGTTTAATGAACTTCATGAAAACATTCTCGTTCAAAAGCTGGTAGATTTCCTTCTTAGCCGGTAAAAGAACAGAAGGATCTGGATGTTTCTCTTTAATTGACAATAATGCTTTGGTAGTACAATTTGAGAGGTTCACCTGATACTTTGAATTTGGGGCAATGAATCTTTCAAGAAGTGCTTGCCATTGATTGGAGAGTGGACCGTGGAAAGAGTCAGTTATGGAGCACTGATCGTCATCGCTGTCATCCTCTGACTGGCTTGATTGGCTTATTTGCTTCTCCATTAAAGCAGCCCAGCAATCTCTATCTTCATTCAATTCTGAATCCAAATCATCGATAGTTGAAGCAAAATAATTGGTTGGGAAATTATCATTAGTGGTTATAGAATCAACGGTTCCAATACTATTGCGTCTCGGATTCAATTTTGGTGAAGTATTGTAGATTCGGTTATAGTTGTATTCATAATGGAAAACTGCCATGAGAAACTGTAAACTTTCCGAACAATGCAATGATGATATGTAATCATGAAATTGATCAATGAAATCTTTTTTACTTGGATTTTCCAATTCATTCATTGAATATGAAAAGGCATCATTCAAGAAATCGTCAATAGAGGGTAAATATTCTAGGGACGAATCTGAATTATGTTTAGTTGGATTAACACATTTATTTTGGTTATCCATTTATACAAATAATAAATAATAAGGCTTAATAATATTTCAGATGAAAATTTTTTATAAAAAATGGTTTTTCAATAATTTATATAACTGGCAAATTAAAGAACCCTGTAAAACACTGCAGCAGAGCACAGAAAAAAGATGTGAAAACCTGTATACAGAAAAAACCGTTGGGAAATGACTGAAAAAGAAATTCAATGCGACATCCAATTACCTAAATGGGTTATTTTTATGAAAATTTTGCCACAGACATGGTGTACACGAAGTATTTACGGGAAACTATAAGAGAATTTTCCAGTGAATCGAACAATTTCAAAAAATAGTTTGTAGAAATGTATTGTTGTAATAGCAATTAATGCAGCGTGACTATTTTGGTTATTGATTTTTTAACGGTTGCAAGGCTGACATATTTTCAAAAGCCGCCTTATGGCAGATCATGATCGATATTGGCGACTCCACATTTTTTATTTTCAATTATCTTCTGATCCTTTTGGTTTCTTTTTAGTAAAAGGAGATTTTTATATGGGTCACGAATAATCAGAACTCGGAGTTCTGGAAAACAGGACACGAAAAAAAAATGGTTCCTCGCTTACGAAAAATTGGCTGATGTTTTCGCAATTTTGTGAAACCATCACAACCGGAGTCAACTTGAACCAGACTCGTTACAGGTATATATTTATTTTATTTTATTATACACGTCAGAGGCGATGGATATAAATCCGTGTAACAAGAAATTAACACAATGCAACATGTAAACGGTTCCGCCTTTGTAAGACAAAACGGAATCAAGGTTGCGCATAGATCTGCTCTTTTACAGCTGCCCTATTGTTCGCTAAAATCGCGGACTTGTAGTCTATTGTTAAATTTTTTCATTCAGTTAAATTGTGGTTTTTCGGCAACTGCAGCCAAGTTTCTTTTGTCGTATAGTCCAAGACATTATGGAAATTATGGAAATTCTGGAAATTCTGGAACTAATTAGGATTTGACCGAAGGTTCCAAACTATAATTATTTTTGCTATACTAAACTTTAAAAATCATGGGTTTCCGTGATTACCATAATCCGAAATTAAAGTTTGAGATTGCTCTAGGGGATTGTAGCATTGGCAGTTCTGTGACAGGGGCGGAGATCGTCGCACCAATCATATGCATAGGCGGAGACAGTTCGCACCAACCCCGGATTTTCAATCATACCCGCACCACCATAAAAGGTGTTTTTGTTGGAAGTACATTTCAGCTCCACTTTCTCTTAGCTCTGTTGTATTATGTATGCCAATTAGATTGCGATTTAATAGTTTTTTCTTATTCAAACGTTTTATGGGAAAGTCACGGGGAAAACATCACGAGACTTTCAGGTGACCTGCGTGGAGATACCACAGTCCCTTTTGCGATTAAGGGATATTGCATTATCTAATCTACTTGATTTATTTTCCTTTTAGTTTTTAAAAAGCTATATATTAAATTAAAACTTGAAAAACCGTGATTTTTTATTAATTTTTATTGTGTTTGAGAACTTGAGGAATTTACATAGTTTGATTTTCCCTTTTGCAGCCATTATTTTTGCAGCTAATGTTGAGATCAAGTATTTTAAAATCAAGGGTTTTAAATTCTAGACGGGTTTTTTGTAAATCAATCTTGACAGGAGGATTGAAAAATTGGTATGAATTCAATCGTAATTTCGCTACCAAATCAATAGCCGATGTGGAATATGAAATCGACTATATTACCCTCAAAAAGACCCGTAAAAAAGATGTCACTAATGATATTGTTAATTTGAAGATGATCAATACTAGTGTTTCAAGAGATGTGGTGGAACAATCTGTGTGTATGAACAAGCACATTGATGCTGAGTTGAATACTTTTGTCATCAAGTATTCTGACGAGTTGATCCGGTTTAGAGATTTTATCAGATCAAGTTACGACTATAAGATCAAAAATTTCAGTCAGTTAACCGTGATTGAACTTTCTAACTGCTTGTATATCTTCAAGGATTATTATTTGAAGAACAAGATTACAGGAATCGATAAATACAATTATATCAATTACAATTACATGTTTAAGGAGTTTTTGAAATTGTCCAGAACATGCCCCGATTTCCCAGCTTTATTGTATCAGTTATTGACCATTTACAATCAGGGAACTGAATTGTTGAATGCCGGCATTAGCAATTATGAGCTGGAAATTGTCAATCTTGGAGATTATCTTGCTTGTGAAGTTGATCAACTTGACTGGAACCAAATGATGAAGTATTTCGATGACACTATTGAAAATTACCACACCACATTGAACAGATTGAGCCAACAGAAGCAATTTGATGAGTCATTTTACTTGTGTCTCATCAAGAGCACCAGACTCAGAGGTTTGAAATCCATCTTATCGTCTGTCAAGGACTTGTCGGTTGATGATCTCACCATGTTGTTCAAGAATCCGTCATTTACAAAGATTTCCGATTCCTTGAGACTGAAAGAATTGGAACGTCAGTATAAGCCAAACTGGGATCTCATCAAATTCCTTGTCAATGATTCAGATTTGAATTATTATCAGATTCTTGGTGTGTTGAACCGCATCAAATACGCAAATCAAGAGTCTGCTGAAGTTGGTGAACTTCATGATAATTTATTAAGTTTGTGTTTATCCGGGTACGTGGATTGTTTTGAAGAACCTTTGGACTTCCCATTCACTAGATTTAAAATCTCTGATTCCCCAATGCTCAACTTTGAATTTTCAATGATCTTCAAACATAAGGTGTTTTTGTTTATTGACGAGTTGAAAGTTTTGAAATCAATGGGCATCGACTTATCATCCCCTGAAGTTGTCAATGTCGTTGGAGATTTGAAATTCAAGAGTGATGTATTGACAGAGAACTTTGATCTTTTAGGTTCCACCTTAAAAAAGTTTTTTAGTCTGTTGAACAACAATAAAACCGATAGTCTTGATGCTTTAATTGTCAATAAGAACTGGTACGATTGGTGTGATGAGAATTATCACTCAAGAATCCCAAGAGCTTTTATTGACTGTTCTAATTTAGCTAATTATCCTTATAGGTCTATCGAATTAACCACTGAACTTGCCTCAATCCTTCCTGGTTTGTCAAAGTTCTCTTTGGACAATAAAATTGGTCTTTCGGGTTGCAGTTTGGATTACTTGTTGAGTTTATTCAAGGACTCGTTTGTTGAACTGGAACAGTTGAGGATACTCTATTTGAATCAAGGCAACGTTTATTTGAAAAACATCGATGATTTGTTGAATGACTACAATGTGTTATATTCAAATTTGGCTGGTGTTAATTTAGGCAAGATCAGATTCCAAGAAGGTGTACCATTCAAGGAGTTTAGCAAAAGCCAATTGGAGAAGCATTTGGGTTATTATCTGACATTAATCAAAGACCCAGTTATCTTGGACAATTTGGAGGAATTGTACAAGAGCTCCAACATCACTGGCCCAAGCGTCGATGACATCAAGTGTCAATTGAAGGGTTTCGGTTATGAATTAGAAATATTGAAGGTTGATGAACTTCAAAGTAATTTCTCTCATGTCTTCCCTCAGGAGATCTTGTCTCTTTTAGATAGACGTATCAAAGAGATTTTAAGTAATCTCAATTCTAATCCTCAATCGAGATTAAATTCAGTAAACATCGGTAAGTTCATGAATTTGAATCGACTTTTGATTAGTTTCTTCAATGCCAAACAGGAGCCAGGGTTCTTGGATTCATTGATTGAATACAAGCAGATCCCTGACCATTTCAACATGCATGATTTTGCTCCTGACTTGTACATCATCAATCAAAGATTAGGAAAAGAGTACAAAAAATGTTCAATGGGTGAAGTTCTTGTCGCTGTGAATGATTATATCGAAACTTTCACTGAAGAATCTTCTATGCAATATAAGAATTTGGTTCGTTTATCAGTTAAATTGGAACAATTATTCAGATTAAACGGTGGATTCACCAGTGTTTTAGATACTATCATCTCTAATCAAGTTCAGTTTGAAAAATTCGAATCGAAGCTTCAAGGAGCTGCACCAAAGACCGTGGCTGATGTAGAGAGTTCTACAAAATTGTACACTCAAATTCCAGAGGATTTCAAGATCCATGAATTTGCCAAAGAATTACAAACTTTGAAAACGTTTGAATTAGACTGTAAACCTTTCAAGAACTATAGTTCAGAACAACTTGAAGAAATATTGGACCTGAGGATCGAAGAGTTTTTCAGTGGGTGTCAACCACCAAATTCTTATATAACCTCTAAAAATATCAATGTTTATACCAAATTGTTGAAAAACATTCATAGTTTGTTCAAAATCAATGGCAATAACACTGATGTTTTAGATGCTATTATTAACAGTGAAATGGTTTTTGCCAAATTTGAAAATGACAAGTCCAAAAAGGTCAAAAAGACCAAGACTTACAGACAACTACCAGATGACTTCAGGTTACAAGAATTCACTACCGAGATTCAACACCTTCAAATTGAGTTATCTAGACATTCTAATTCAGAAACATTCAAATTCAGTGATATTCTGGCATCAGAGATTTTAAATGAGTTAGAGACTATGGTTGGTAACGAGAGAAAGTTCAATTTGGCTAAGCGTGAAAATTTCCATAAGTTGTTGAAGAATTTACGTATCTTATTTAACTATAACGGAGATGAGACTTCAGTTTTGGATAACGTGTTAATCAATAATGAAGTTTTGTCACTGTTCATCAACAAAGTGAAACAACAACCTAAAGATTTTGTTGAGTTTGAAATCAAGTCATTCTTGAAAAATTACAGAACATATTTTGACTACTTCTTGGAGCATACCAGATTGGCTAACTATGATTTAGTCGATTACTACGACTATACAATGGAGGAATTCAACAGAACCACCAGAAAGTTCTTACAACAAGTGAAGAAGGAGAAGCCTTATGAGTACAACGTTTACAAAGACTTTGTTGATCGGTTACTGTCAATCTATTCAAAGAACCCTGTTTATTTACCAGTTATCTCTCAATTATCAAGAACAAATGGGGAAGGAGATTTGAAAAAAATCGAATGTGATATCGTCGAGTTTAACAATAGATTGTGTGAAGGTAGAGAGTCATTCGCCAGCGAAGAGGCAGAAATCGGGCAGTTTAAGGATAGAGTTGAAGTACCTGTTGAGAAATTTGACATGAATGATTTTACCGGGGCTAAGGTTTCGTCTGACGTAGACAGTGTTCCAAGTTCGGGTATAAGATACACCAGGGGCACCGAGAAGTTCAACGTGAAAGAGAATAGTATGGAAGATTCAGAATTATTTGTCAGAAATCAAATTTTCCACCAAATTGACACCGAAGCACCTTTAGTTGATTTTGACGTCGAAGTGCCAAAGACTGAATCGCTGAAACCTCACAAGGCCTTGGAAGATAAATTTTTCGAACCATGTAAATTTGACACTACTACAAGCAAGAAATATCTCTTATTGACTATGGAAGGAGAGAAAATTCCCAGTAATGTGAATCCTTTCAAAAAAGAAGACTTTAAAGATGTGTTTTCGATATTTGATGAATTCACCGAGGAAGAAATTGAAAAGTTTATCAAAAACACCTTGAAATTACACCACAAGCGGTGGAAATTGATTGGTGGAGGATCTGGTGAACATGGTAAGATGTTGGTGTTCAGCAAATCGGGTAAATCCAAGAAGAAGGGATTCTTTAAGAGAGTCAAATCGGTGTTGGCGGTGACAGGGGCTACATTCATGGTTATGATTGGGTTGAATTATGTTTTGGATGAGCCCAGGACAGCTCCCGAGACTGAGGAGAAGCCGGTCGAGATGAAACGAGACGTGGCACCAGTGGAACCACCAGCAGCAGCACCAAAACCAGCACCAGAATCAGCACCATCCAAACCAATTGACCCAGCACCAATTGATGTACCATCTACGGTGGTAACCCCAGCACCACCTCGCACATCCGGCTGGTTCTGGAAGTAACGAGTATCTATGTTTTCAATATATTAGTCCATCGATGCCTCTTTCACAGGTAATTGTTGCATATCTCTAAAAACGGTAACATACTTAAAAGCCGTAACCCCTCCAATAGTTCCATTCCAATTTCTTAATCTATCAACCGTTGTCTTATCACTAATATCAGGAATTTTAATCCCAGTCTTATATTTATCTCTCTCATCTTTTGCAGCCTCTTCTAATATTTTATGCTTAGCAGATGGGGGACGACCAGGTCTTCTTTCTTGTCTAAAAATCTCCAAATCTTCATCATACCTGGTGATGAAATTTTCAAGAAATGCCTTCATATCATCTAAACCAAAAATCTCTTTATCAACTTGATTTATTTCCTCTTGAATATATTTTACAATTGACAATTCATTCTGCTTTTTATCTAAATGCGATGCCTTTTTATTGATTAATTTATTATGTCTCAATGAAGCTCTATTAAGTTTTTTGAAATTTCTACCTTTAATATGAACTGAACCACGAGATCCACCAACAGATTTACTAACTTTTTTTAAATTATGTGCTAACGGCATTAAAGCAGTACTGAAAAGCTCATCGCATGAAAATCCTGGAGATGGAACCTAAGACGAGGGCGTGCACGTCCCATTTCGGTGCGTCGTGCCAGGTCAGTGACATAAAATTTTTCGTGAAGCTACAACCAAAATGGTCAAATATACAGAAGAACAATTAATTGAAATTCAACAAGAAGCTTATATTCCTCAACCAGAAGTTCTTGATGCTTTCAATAAATTAGTTGATTCCGTTACTCTTGAATTTGCTAAGGCTAATGCCAGAAAACCTCATAATGGTGATACTTTTATTGATGAACATGGTAATGAAAGAAGTTATAATTATTTAAATAGAAGAAGAGGTTCAAGATCAAGTGGTAAACCATTAAAGAAAAAGACTCAAGAAGTTGAAGTTGATGATGATGGATGGGCCACTTTTGCTCCAAAGCACAAGAAGTCATTTAATGAGGAATCAGTTGATGACAGAGATGCTTTTAGAGAATCGGTTAGAGCTGAGCCAACCAAGGTTAAAATAAACAATAGAAAGATGGGCAGTTCGAAAGCTGTTGATGCCAGGGATGTTGTTGCAGATAAGCCAGTTAATTCATTTAATGCATTTGCTGCTTTGGGTGATGAGGATGATTCTGAGGAAGAATAATGACTTAGTTAGTAGTCAATGTACATTATAGTATGGAGCATTGCCAGCTCAATGAGCTCAATGAGCTTACGGAAGTGGACGTAGATAATGGTGTATTTTCATGCCTTGACCGTAGATCGATGGTATTGCCATGTGCCATTGACAGGGATTGTGCCATTGAACAAGACTGTGCCATTGAACAGGAATTATACCATTGATCGTACCACTGAGCAGTTCCATTGACGCCAATGGGTTGAAGTTGCCAATCAATATACAATAACTTACAATCTCTTACATATATTATACTAAACTACTATCTTGTCATCGTCATCGAGTCCGTCAAGGATCGAATCAACATCTCTTGTTGCCATCTGCTTAGAAAGAATACTCCCAGGTGTTAAAGAATTATCGTCTCGAACACTTGGCTTCTTTAAATTACTTTTAAAACTACTAAGCATACTTTTAAGATCATTTACTTTAACGGGTTTTTTATCATGTGTTAGTATTGACCCATTTGTCAAGTCATAAGACTGATTACTTAAGGTACTGGTGAAAGTATGATGATGTCTTAATCCTGAATGAATAGACGCAATATCTCCATTATTTCCTAATCCAGGATTAGGCCTATCGTAGTCTGTAGTATTTATAGAGTCATCCACTGTCAACAAAGTATCGTGGAATTCATCTCCAATTGAAGAAGCTGACGATGCAATACCATTACTGTGTCCATTACTGTGGCCGTTACTCTGTCCGTTGGTGACGACAGTTTCAGTAACATGTCCATTACCATTACTAACATTTCCATTCAAACGAATCTCACTAGCATGCCCATTTTGACTACTACTGTCTTTGATGGTACCGGCTCTAGACAAGAAATCGTCGTGGAGTACACTCAAAATCAATGGTTTCAGAGGGTTCAACCATTTCTTCAAAAATGCATTTCCTGATACAAATTCTTGTAAATCAGAGATGGTGAGATTTACAAGGGAACGAGACGAGGTTGCTTCTTTAGGCTCCAACTCATTAACCCATACACCATTATTAATCCGATAATCTATGTTACTTTGTACATTCGAGTTGAAAGTTGATTGTTTACAGTAACCATTTAATTCTGATTCGTATTTGTCATCCAAGTTAGATAAACAATCATATAATACAATTTGAGCGAAAGTGTCTTTCAACAAACCTGAATCGTCATTTAAGTGTGATGAATTCCAGTGGAAGTAGAATGGAATAAAGTTATTGAAAAAGTTTATACCAAATATTTTCACGAGAAGCTTAGTTACTGCAAGTAATTGCTTACCAATTTTTGGATTTAATTTATCATTCTTATTGATATATTTGTCCACATATACCAAATATTGAGATAAGAAATTATTTGGTTCGGAAATCAAGTTGTTTTCATCGGGGGTTAATAGATTGTCCTTGTCGATATCACTGATATCTGATTGTTCAACGTCGGTCTCATTATTCAATTCTATATCGAGGAATCTTTCGAAAAGAGACAAATAAGACAGTTGAATATTACTGACTTGTTCATCGGATAAATGATCGTAAAATTTAACCGAGCTTTTAGAAGAAATTAACGGTAAACTTATCAGCCATTGACCCAAACCAACATGATTTCTACTTATAACAGTATCCGAATTTGTATCTTCAAGTTTATCAAAGATTTCATCGATATCGTTCAATAGAGAATTGATATAGTCATATAATTCATTGGCATGTTTATGACTTGTAAGTTCCAAAGTGGTTTCAATTTTGTCGAAGATTTCATAAATGGAATCTGGAACTTGGTCAAAATAGTAAATATGAGTTGAAAGATCAATTATGGCATTAGAAAGAATTGATTCAAGTTCTTTTTTATCTTGTTGATTCTTACCACTACTAAAGAATAGCAGTTTTTTCAATTCTAAAAGATTTTGAATCAAATCTGATACGGATAATCCAATCATATTGACGTTGGAGGACACCAACCCCAAGATATGGTTGGCGTAATGCTTTTGTAAGTTGAAATCAGAGGAAGATTGTTTCAATTTACCAACCAAGGTGTTCAATAATTCAAATCTCAATTGAACAGGAGTCCAAGAGCTACACAACTCCAAGAATAACACCGACCATTCGGTGGTAAACTTTGAGTTCTCATAAGTGTAACCAACGACAGTATCGGTAGCCTGGACCAATTGAGTGGTTAATGAAGTGTTGAATATAGCTTTTAAAGTCTCGGTGGCTTCCATATACAAATCACTATCATCTACAGAGTCATTTTCCAAATTGAGATCGGTTTTCATATGAGATTTGGTGGTCATAGCCGATTGGATTTTCGAGAGTTTATTACTGTCACCGTCGGTTGAAAATTTAGAGAATGTCTTGTCGTTTTCATAGAAAGTTTCCACTAAAATCGGGATGATTTTACGTAACATGACACGGCAGATCGCAGGACTGTCCCCGAGACACTCAGTCAAGTACCTTGAAGCGATCAAACTTATCATTTTCCATTCCCTCTTATTGGGGCCAGAACTTGACGAGTTTTGAATGCCTACATCGATAAGTTTGTTGGAGAAACTGACAAAACTTTCGACAAAAGGCTGGTCCCCAGCGAAAAGACCCCCATCCAAGTTTTTACACAAGATTCCATAAGTTTGTAGCGTAGCTTTAGCAAGGGATAAATCGTTATTTTTTAAGGATAAATTCAAAATATTGAAAGCTTTTGGAGCAAACACGTTTAAATTATCGGTACATTTTTCAGTTAATGCTGATATTATACTTAAAGTAACTTGTAAGTTACCTACCTTATTTCTACTCGAATCTGATATGGTTTTTTTGTTTAAAAAACTGATAACTTTGTCTAGCTTTATACGTCTAGTGGATGCGTAATATAAGAGGTAACTCAATTCACTTGAATTTGGTTTTTTTTCGATTCCTTTACCAGGTGGATAACATTGTAAAATCAATTTTTGATGTTTTGAAAGGAAAATTCCTGCCATGTTAAATTATTAATTAAATTATTGTAAATGCACCGGTGAACTGCTCGAAAATATGGTCTGAAAAATCCCAAAAAATCTGCGAGCTGCTGAAAAATTAACATGCCTCCAATATACGTAAAAGGTGGAGTATGGACAAATGTTGAAGATGAAATCTTGAAAGCTGCAGTTCAAAAGTATGGATTAAATCAGTGGGATAGAGTGGCAAGTCTTTTAACCAAGAAAAATGCAAAACAAGCAAAAGCCAGATGGAATGAGTGGTTGAGTCCTGCCATTAACAAGAAATCATGGACTTCTGAGGAAGATGAGAAGCTTTTAAATTTGGTGAAATTATTGCCTAATCAATGGCGTAGTATTGCTCCTATAATGGGGAGAACCGCTACTCATTGTATAGAACGGTACCAGAAGTTACTTGAAGATAGTGACGATGACGATGACGATACGAGATTTGGTGGGGCTGGCATTGAAGCGGTACCCGCACTGGGGCTGGGCGATGGCCTTGGTGTGGGCCTGGGTGAGGTCGGCACCGCTGTGAACCCCGAGAGCAAGCCGGCACGACCAGACGAAGATGAGTTGGAGGATGCTGATCGGGAGATGCTCTTTGAGGCTCGTGCCCGATTGGCTAATACCAAGGGTAAGAAAGCTAAGCGTAGAGAGAGAGAGAGGATGTTGGAAGAAACCAAACGGATTTCGTTACTTCAAAAGAGACGAGAATTGAAGGCGGCTGGGATCAACGTTAGTTTGGTGCTGAAAAACAAGAAGAAGAGCAAGCTTTTTGATTATAATGCTGATATTCCATTTGAGCATGAACCACAGGCGGGATTGTACGATACGTCGAAAGAAGATGAAGTCAACGATGCTTTAACCAGCCAGTTCAATAGCCGGGTATCAAAGCAGGGGTTAGAAATGGAGAAGAAGAAACTGGAGAAACGAGATAAACCTTCAAACTTGAAGGATAAAAAGAGATCTATAGAGGGAGACGCTAAATTAGTGGAACCACAACGTAAGCGGACGAAACCCGACTTACCGGGAGTGGTGAATATGGAAGAAGAAGCTGATTTTGAAACCACTGAATTGGCGGGAGTTTTCCACGGCCCTGAGGTGGTGGTGGATGATGTAGATGCTAGAATAGCTCGTACGAAACAAGAAATCAAACATCGTCAAGGCTTGAAATCCACTCTACTTAGAGACGCCGATGAAAAGATTGAAACTTCAAAAGTGCTCAAACCAAAGCAGAAGAAGAAAGCTATTATAGGACTTCTTAAATCGAGTTTCTCTAGTCTTCCAACTCCAAAAAATGAGTTTCAAATTCTCCCAGTATTTGACGACGGAGAAGAAACTCAGTTAGTCAAAGTGTCTGAGTCACAAGAAACTCAGCAACGACTTAAGAACCTTCAATTGCTTAGACAAGTAGAAGAGGAAAAAGCTAAATCTCGTAGAAGTCAAGTTGTACAAAGAGGATTAGACATCCCTGACTACAAGCTTCTTAAACCAATAGATCTTTCCAAGTTGACGGATTTGGATAAACAGATTGTGATGGAGTTTCGAAGTCTAATTATGTCAGATACTAAAAAGTACGTAGATAACACTATAGAGGCAGTAGAAGTGGATGAAATCGATGAGCAGTTGTATAATACTGTACAGAAGGAAATTGCCCAACAGTTAAAGGAGGATGAACTGGAAGATAACAGTATAAATGTGGAAATTCCACAATTAACTCTATCTCTCAAACACGATATCGCTGCTCAGTTGAAGCAGAACCAACAGGAAATTTTGCAGCTCCGAAATCAAATAGCTGCGAAAAAAATCGATAACGATATCAGTGGAGTGGCAGAGGCCATAATTGAGCAAGAACAGAAGAACAAGCTCTACGAGGAAATCAGCAGAGTTGAACAACAGTCTATAGATTCTAGGTCCAAATATCTAAATGTCCTCGTGGACCAGATTGTGTCCAAGGAACAGGAGCTTTCACAGTATATAACGAGTTAATGAATAATGAACAATACAAAACCGTCTCGCGACTCCCGCCGCGCCATTCTAAACCTCACTGCGAACCAACAAGACCATATGAACAATTTACTATACATCCCCTTTAGAAAAACCAAAGAAACAAAACTAGCAGATCATCTTAAAGCCGTGATAAAGAAAGACTACTTTCAAAGTCCCAGCATCTTTGAAAATGACATTTCCCAACTATCAAAAATCCGCAAAAAAGTCCAGGGTCTCAAAGATGAAACGGTTGACAAATCCACCGAGATCATATTACAGCAATACTACATTCAAATTGTCAATTTAACCAAGAAATTCGCCGATGAAGTATTGGAATTCGAATGGTACGGGACCCTTGGTTATAAACCCACCGGTCCTTATACTATGAGATCTTTAAGGTTTGAGAAGTACAACATCATTTATCAGTTGGGGAGCTTGTACTCGCAATTGGGGTACAAGGAGCTGAGGTTCACAGACGATGGTGTTAAGAGGGCTTGCAATTTCTTGCAAATGTCAGCTGGGTGTTTTGAATATTTAGCGGAACTCATATTGGAAGACAAGCATTTACCTAACCAAGCCAACGATTTGTCGTTTGACACTTTACAGCACCTCAAGTACTTGATGCTCAGTGAAGCTCAGGAATGTATATGGCAAAAATCTGTGAATTCAGAGCTTAAAAATTCGGTGGTGCTGAAACTACTGATGGAGACGGCAAATTTATATAGTAAAGCATGGGAATACGGCAATAAATCTGATTTTATAAAATTAGAATTTGTCAATTATTGTGCTGTTAAACACTATCACTTCAGTGGGGCCGCGTACTATCGAATGTCTCTAATTCTGTTGGACAACAGTAAGTACGGTGAACAAGTTGGGTATTTGCGTATAGCAGACGAATTGTGTTCGAAGGGGCTAAAATACAAATCTTACGTGAAATCGTATGTGGTGGATGACCTAGTAGGCCTACAGAGCATGGTGAGTGGCTCATTGAGAGTGGCTGAACGGGATAACGACTTAATATATCTCAAACCAGTACCTGAATTATCCACTTTGAATATCTCCAATGGCACTGCTACATCGATGGTGAAACCTATAGTGATAGATGAGCTCGTGAACCCTCTCAAAAGCGACAGACTTTTCATGAAAGATCTTTTGCCGTATCTAATTATCCAAGTGTCATTGGCGTATAGGGACAGACAGGACACGTTCATCATGAAAAACATCTTAGAACCATTGCAGGCACTTAATAAGATGATGAACCACTTTCTAACACAACGCCATTTACCAGCCACAATTGATTCAATTCAAAAGCCCGAAAACTTGCCAGAGAGTATCATTCAACATTCACAAGATATCATCAATTATGGAGGTAATAAACTCATTGAAGACTTGTATGATAATATTCTCCAGTTGTCATCAGAGTGCCGTGATATATATGAGGGTTGTCATCTCCGACTCCTGATTGAAATGGACGAAGACCAGTTATTTAGAGAAAGATATGGTGATGCCTGGACTCGGGAGACGTCTGAGTCCGCAGGTAAAGAATTGTGGTTCAAAATCAACAGTATGAATGAGTACTTGAACCAGGCCGACAAAGCTGATGATATAATCTTAGAGAGTTACCACGATATCAAAGACTACTTGGAATTGTATTGTGGAGGATACGAGTCGCTCATCCAATTCATTCCTAATTCTACATACATCAATCTCAATCAAGAAGTTACAGATGTTATAAACGATATAAGAGAAGCATTGAACGAGACGTCAGAAATGGAAAGTGCTCGTAGAGAGTTCTTGAAAAATCTAGAGACCAAGAGCAGAGACAACAATATATTACCTAAATTGATTGGAGAGTACAAACAGCTCTCCAACAAGCCTGATTTTACCAACGACGTTAGCGAAGCTGATTTCGAACCTGTTTACCGTCAACACATGCGATTATTCAATGATGATATGCAGTTTGTGGAGACACTGAAGAATAAACAGATGGTATTGGAACAGAAAATCGATGAACTTAACAACAAGTTCAACGAATTGTACCATGGAGACAATGAGCCTCATCCCAACACCGAAAGAAAGGACAGTCTTCAAGTGCTTGAGGACATTTATTCCAGGTATCTTCAACTCATCACGAACATTAACGAGGCCCGAAAGTTCTATAATGACTTCAAAGGAAGAGGTAATGTTGTTATTGGTGAGTGTGACGAGTTTATTAACAAACGTAGAGAGGAAGCACAGAAGTTTGAATTGACTTCTGCCAAACCCCAGCCATCGAGGGTGATTACGCCCATTCCTATTGTAGCGTCACCAAGACCTAGGTCGCCCAGACCCAAGGCTGGTGGTGCTAGTGGTGGTGTTGCTGGTCTGAAAGCTCCCCGTAGTGATAATGTGACCCCGGTGACAGAAGATATCAATAGACTACAGGAGCAATTTGCACAGACATCGTTCAAGAAGAGATAAGTTGTTTATAGGCTACTGTACTAGACTCAATAGTACATCATACCGCACCGTAGAATACTGAATACAACAGCACACCATACCGTAAATTCACCATATCATATACTCTACGTTAGGCAATGTTCCTCATGGCCCCGCGATGAGCTCGATGAGCTTCTCGCGAGCTTATGCTACGACATTTGAAATATTTGAAAAACTTGATTATGACTAAACCAAAGAGAAATATCGTAGCAATTGTCGGCACCACAGGTGTAGGAAAGTCAAAAGTATGTATACCTTTTTTTTCTCAAGATTTTAACTAACTTTTAAGTTCAGTATCGAACTCGCTAAAGCCATTAATGGGGAAATCATCAACGCTGATTCTATGCAAGTGTACAAAAAACTCGATATAATCACCAACAAACATCCTATAGATGAAAGAGAAGGTATCACCCATCATGTAATGGACCACGTCGACTGGAACGAGAAATACTTCATCCACAGATTCGCTGAAGAAGCTAACGAGGCCATTGAAAAAATCTACGCCAAAGGGAAAATCCCCATCATCATTGGTGGTACACATTATTACTTGCAAAAGCTTCTTTTTAACAACAAAACGATTGAAGACGATAATAAGCAACCGTTGACCTCTGAACAGCTAGCGATATTAGATGGTCCTGTTGAAGGTATAGTGAAAGAACTTGAGATTCACGATCCAGTGATTGCCAAAAAATTCCACCCCCAGGACTGGCGGAAATTACGTAGAGCTCTTGAAATTTGGTATACTATGAATGAGAGGGCTAGTGATATATATAAAGAGCAGAAACTTGACGAATTAGAAGAATCTTCGTTGATCTACAATACGATGATTTTCTGGGTGTATAGTGAGCGAGAAATCTTACGAGACCGACTCGATAAGCGAGTTGACCAAATGATTGAAACAGGGGCATTAAAAGAGATTAATGAACTTTATGATTATTATATAAAACAAGAACCTAAACCTGATATGACCAATGGTATTTGGCAAGTTATAGGATTTAAAGAATTTTTGCCGTGGTTGCAAAATAAAACTGTGGAAAATTTAAATTTTGGCATTGACCGAATGAAGATAAGGACAAGGCAGTACGCAAAGTACCAAATCAAATGGATTAAAAAATTATTGTCGGTTGAATTACAAAAAGAATCAAGGTTTAATTTCAAATATGGAGGAAAACTTTATTTACTTAATGCTAGTAATTTACATCAATGGGATAATGAAGTGAAATTTAGAGGCATTTCAATTATGAAAGATTTTTTGCATAATGGGGCTGCAAAAGTTAATTTTCCGCAGAAACCCCCATCGGTGGAGGAAGATATTTTCCCCGATGAAATTAGCGTGAGAAATTTCAACAGTAATAAGAGGCTTGAGTCACAGGAGAATTGGAAGCATTTTACTTGTCCAGTATGTAAGGATAAATCTGGTAATGCGGTTGTAGCGGTAGGGAAAGATGCATGGGACATTCATGAGAAGAGCCGTCGGCATAAGAGGCTGATTGGCACTAAGAGGCAGAAGCCGAATGCAGCCAATGCTGCCAGTGGTGGTGCCGCGGGGCTGCAGGCGGTGGTAAATACGCCTGATAAGATAACCCAATGAAAGTTGTTTCTATCTATTTGTACATTCTATAATACATCTATCTCGTTAATCATTAATTTTAGATAATTTCATACTTATCTCATTCAATCTTACATCTATTTTTTGCAACTGACTCTTCATCTGACAAGTCAAATTATTCAAATCATCATCTGAACACCATCCACTCTTTACAAGTCTGTTCTTAGTCAAATTATAAGTATCATTTATCACCGATTTCTCATTAATAAGATAATTATAATAATTACTAAGATTCTCTGCATCGTCACTTGACCCTTCCACCGAATCAAAGTATCCCTGCTCGAGTTTCTGGATGAAATACTCGGTGTTTTGCTGATTATCAGACAAGGTAATGATGGGAGAAGAAATAGGAGGAGTGGTGGGGGTATGACATTTTAATTTTGTGTCAAAAGTAGTGAAGGAGCCATTACTATCTTGACTCATGGTTTTAAAGTGATTTTGCAATGGACTTACTTGAGGTCTATCACTTATCAGAGTTACCGGAGTAGAGGTTAAACCAGTATTTATGGTTGAACTGGAAGTTATAGGTTCAGCAGCCGATTTACTCAAACTTAACTTTCTGATGGTTTTTTTCAAGCTCTTCAATCTACGCAACGGGCTGGTCTCTTTAGTGCTTGATGTGGTTGAATTTGAAATGGTTGGGAAAACATGATTATTATCCAAATTTATACTTGGACTATCCAACTCATAAGTCGATAGCGATGACTGGAAATTCTGGTAAAAAAATTGGTGATCGTCATCTTTCGCTTCTGGCATCGACATGTCATCGTTGCCAAACAGATTATCGTCGTCTGAATTTGATGAAAAATCATGTAGTTCTTTCAAATCATTTTCATCAGGTAATGGAGGTAATAGAATTTCATTCTGGTTGGGGGAATATTTATGATCTACTGATTCTTCAATGACAATACCTAGACCGTTCATATTGAGATTTTGAAATTTTCAGATTTTTCAGATTTTTCAGATTGAGATTGGGGGAATGAATTTTTAGGGAAATTGGAAGTGGAGATTTCTGGGGTTTTGGTTGTTGTTGAAAAGGGTGGAATATGTTGACGATTTGTGAAAAAAAATTTTTAGTACTCTATGTGAAATATGGCAATTTCCAAGGATTCAATGTATCTTATATTCTGTAGGAAATAATGCTAAAAAAAAAAAAAAATATTGCGAGAAAAATTTTATGCAGCTTGTATGGCGGACAATACTTGATGGAGAACTGCGAGAGGGCCAATACTTGATAGTATACACTGTGATATGAAGCATAATTACTTATATTGACATTGAATATAATTACAAGGTTTCCAGCGGGTCTGGGCCCTTCTGTGGATTACTTTAGTAATCTTACAGTTGGCGGTTGTTGAAGACGGAGATATGTCCTCATATCTGGTTGTGCATTTTTCATAGGTTTATGCAGCTAAAGTAAATTCTGCATTTAATATTCAACCTAAACTAGGCGACTAATCGGAATGCCGATCACTACCACCAATGGTAATACACGCACTGGTGCATTGCCAGACTATGGCGTGCAGTTTGAGACGGATGGCAACAGTTTTTACCGCCCGCGGCACCAGAATCGATCTAGCCCAATGCAGACTGTACATCGGACGAATATCCGCGTTTTACAACGGTTCAAGTGTGTATATTGCATAAGAGCTCCTGTGCGGCTTCAACAGCTTTTACGGAAAACCTTTGTTAACAAAATGTCGTGAATATCAAAGTCCATAATACTATTTATTAACCTTAGTTGCTTATGTAACCTAACATATATTATAATCCCTTGCTCTTGTTTAAATATACATGGCTCATATACTAGTAAAGAAAACAAAAGTCTTTACTAGTACAATGTAACGCAGTAGTCCCCCTATTTAGTTCCGTATTATAGCTAATATTATATCCGGATACTTAGGTAGTCATATTTCCCAAAATAACATCTGTTAACGGTCCAAGTGAGTATCCGGGTTTTCGCCCCTATTACAGAATATCGGCTCCTGCATACAGGTGGTCTTGCAGCTAACAAATATAGATCTGCTTAGCCAGTCAATCATTTATATTGTCCCTTGCACCTAGGAGCAACTCGTCTTTTGGTTATTGCTAATTACTTAATGGACATCGCTTGTGACATTAATCGCAATAATCTTTCAAAATCTATATATACTACAAACCTAAATTAGGCTCTTTGTTATTACGAATATCTTGCAGTAGTATTGTGCATTATATAGGGGTATCCTATTCCATTTAGGGTCTATTAGCCGTCCTTGTGTTGGTCTGCAATAACGCCGACTAAAAAAGCCTTTTTCCCTACCGTTCTTAGTTGTATCTGAAGTTCTGGAATTGCTCTCGAAAATATACAGGATCTGCCAACTCTCGATGTATGTCGTCCTATTTGGGAGTGAACCGCACCTGAAAAACTGAAGGTTAGGACTTAAGCCTACTGACGTACTACTTTGAAAGAGAGATCGACGTGGCTTCAAATACACGTTAAAGCCTAGTTAGGCAGTCGCTTTACTGAACTACCTCATCTCACAACTTGATATTTTTCTAATTCCCGATATTTCCTACTTTCCGTCTCCTCACACTACGGTTTCTGTTGCGGATCTTAGTGGCGATTTTACGGCGAAGTCCCAACGGCGGTGGCGCGCTGGGCCGGTGTCCGCTTTCAAATAATGTGTCTCTACGTTGCTCATTGCTCGAAGTAGTATCTACACTTGTTGCTGTCGCTATTTTAGGTTAAGCTTCTTTTCATAGAGTGGTGAAAATCACTGAGTTTATTGTTTGCCATCGAAAAAGTCTACTTTAGTTATTTTCTTACCTGAATGGGGTTCTTTGTCTCTCGACATATTACGTAGTCTATAACCATTCTTGAGAGTGAGATACATAATGAAAAGGGGTATTTGATAGCAAGTACGAGCTACATTCTCTTTTGTCTAGCCACAAACAAACGTAAAGTATAGATCTGCCAAGTTAAACACATAGGGGGCTATATGGCCTAAAAATCGCTTTAAATGTCTCAATGTCGTACGTTTAGTAGAGGTCTCACAAGAATATTTTTTTTTTCACGAAGAATCATCGCTAGCCTTAAGGTGCCAATCTCAAATGAATAAAGTAATTCTCTGTTGTTGCAATTAGAGTATATCACTTAAACGCCCTGAGGTTACAAATTCTCGTAATTCTGTTACACTCCTACATCGTGCTTAACTCCACCTTATACCCGTACTCCAACCCATATTATCCAAACCTTAACTCTAATTAGTACCCCGGGATGTCAAACTGGCAAACCCTCTTAATGCAACTTTAACTTAGGTCAGAAAGAACTGCTTCCGTTTACTGGTGTGGCCCGGGCTCGTTGCACGGTTTTTTTAGTGTGTCTCGCCGTTTTCAACACGGCGGTCTAGAATTGCGTACAGCCGACGGAAAACTAACCAAAAAACTGCCTAGCAAAGTTTCGGCTGCAAAATTGGGTTGCAAAATATTAAAATAGGAAACTTAAGATTATCGTAAGTTAGGGTTAATCAACGGCATCTTAAACCGATGCAAGTGTCAAAATACTCAAGTATCGTCCAGTTGACTCGCAGGAATTACCGAATAAATATTCCTTTGTTACACTTGATTACCGTAATTTACGAATGTTTCCGAGTGGTTCTGAGATGGGACTGTAAATGGAAGGTCTGCGACGATTTTTGAAACATTATTAGTTTCAAGTCCTCCGTGTAGCTAACTTTGTATATATACTGCTATGTAGCTCTATATTATCTCTTTGGCTTATGACAATCCCTAATGTTCTCTTGAAAGGTATCCTGTGAGTACATTATTATTGCCTCATTGCATATCCACAAAAGGAGAGCCAATATTTTCAGACACCTACTAGGAAGATTCCAATATAATACCTGCCTTGGCTATAGTTTCACTTTTCTTCGATGTTGGGTGATGATATTCCCTGAGCGATTGAGTCTTATCGCATGTATGACGGATATGTGGATGCAAATAGATAAACGTACGAGCTCCCAACCATAGTACCCTTTCTACCCTTTGATGAAACAAAAGTGGCTAGGGTTATCGATGAAATTTGGTTGTTTGAAGTGAGAATCTACTTTGAACCACCTGAGATTTGCATGCGTACTAGTCTCAGAAACATGCAATGTAAGATAACTACGAGGCTTAAATTTATAGGTATAACTAACCAGGCGGATTAAGCCATGGTACGGCTCCATGTTTAACAAGCCGCTTAAAATATCTCTAATCTAAGCTCTCAATTGTAAGAGTTGTAATACACCGCCTGCTTGTCTTGCTGTTCATCTTGCCCGTTCAGATAGCTCGAGTTCAAGCTCCGAATACTGATCTTGCTACAAATGTTATAAACTTGCAAATACTACAAGTTGCTACATACGCTATAAATATACGAACACTACACCAAAAATTCTCTGTTTACATACTGGATATGGAGTCACCGTTGATCAGAAGCACGCAGCTCAAAGCCGATCATGTGGTAAATCTTCACTAAAGGGGATAGACTTTAATGTAAGCCTACGACATTGGCGATACCAATATCCACTTAGCACAGGTATCAGCCATATTTGACTAGATATAGTAAGACAGGCGGCTTTTTGCATACCGTAGTTCAAACATAGTTTCTTTTGGGATGCATAAGGTCGAAATAGGAAATGCTCAGCCGAATTGGTAATTCCGCTGCACCTAATTCAATGCAGCTAAGATCGTGGTACATTCCGCTAAATCTGATCAGGAAATTACCATATGATTCAGAGGCAGATAACAATAACAGAGAACATGCATTATTGACAAACTCAATGAATCGAATGGCTCGAATTTCAAGACCCTTGTTCAATACCCGCCCTACGTATACGATTTGAAATTTATATTCTCACAATGGCTGCAATATAAGACAGAACGAGGGCTAGTATGAAATTGTCAGCTTCAAGAACTGCCAGTAGTTTTTACGTATTGGATCGTACTTTTCACTCAACAAATCGTAGTACCGAATTGAGGTCTGGTTGTTGTAGATTTTAGCTAATATTTCAAGAGCAAAAGATGACTTGATAAGCTCAATCTCATCGCCAGTGTCTTGTTTAGGCTCATTTACAAACTGCCTACAAAAGTCCTCAATCGTCTCCAACCCAATATTAAACTTGTCACACACCCCAGTAAGATAATTCCAACTACTCTCGTTCTGAGGACTCAATTTGATCTGGTGTTTTACATACTCTAACTCACTATCTACTACATCACTAACTTTCAGCTCCTGTATCGTCTCGAATTTAATGAAAAATCGATGATTCCAAGCACTGTTATTTCTTACATCTCTTTCAATCATGTACTCCACAAATTCATTCTCTTTAGGATCATCAAAAAGATTAAACGTCTCAACAAACCACTTTCTGTAAGTCCATACGTGATGGTTTTTGGGATCTTCATCAAGCATAGCTGCCAAAATGGGGAACTCTCGGTGGTAATCATAATCACCAGATTTGAGGATGTCGCCAATCACTAGTTGTCTGTAATTCCAAATTTGGTAGTTCTTTTCGTTTTCTAGCGATACGGTTTCTAGCCAATCAAGCTCGTCATAAGCGTTCTTCTTAAGTGCTTTAAAGATATTGAATCGGTAAATCCATGTAGTGTAATGGGAAGCCAAAAGATCGATGGCCTGGGTGGTGATTGCAAATGCTCGTTCGGACATCTCGTTAATGTGCATGAGACCGAGTAAAGTGCTCATTGTTTCTCTGTATTGTTGGGAGTAGAGGATTTGGCATAATTGGGGTTGTTCTTCGTTGAGGGGGATTTTTTGTACGTCGTCGTAGTTAAACATAGGAGTAGTAGTTTAGTCTCGCAGTTTCACAGTATTTCTCTATTTCTCTATTTCTCACACTGTCTATTTCTCACTATTCTCGCTCACACTTCTTCTCACTCTCACCCTGACACATCGCTCACCTTTTTCTCACTCACTATTTCACTCTCACTTTCTCACTCTCACTCTCTCTCACTCTCTCTCTCTCAGTCTCTCACTCTCAGACTTTCTCTCTCTCTCTCACATACCGCACTCCCACCCATCCTTCATGAACTTACATGATCGTGATATAATCATATCTTCATTATTCGGATCCTCAATAATCTACATCCTCGTCCGTATAATCTCCTCCAACCCAATTCTACCACTCCTAACTGTAGTGTTTATAATCGGCAATATGATCCCCAGACTAAAATCTTTCGAATCGTTTATCGATAAAATGAAATCTTCTCCAAAGACAAAAATCATTCACACCTCAAAATCGAACTCCGTATTCTTATCTTTACCATATTCTGCTCGAGAAGAAATCGTTTCCTCCATAAAATCCCTCCAATTATACTCAATCAATACAAGAAAGACCCTGGAAAGAAGGAGGAAATTGTTTAAAATGATGTCCTGGAGACAACAGAATTTATGTAAACAGATTGGTTACCTTGAGAAACTTGATACTTTAGATACATTGATTAAGAAAAACCAGGGATTTTTAAATAAAGTGGTTGAATCAAGCATAAATCAATATGAAATATCCTTCAGTGATTTTGACATCATTAAAAATTTCATCGACAACAGCAGCTACAGAGTAATTGAATCCCTCGCTCACTTTAATCGGGACTGGAATATGGATGACCAAGATTTTGAATTGGGTCCCATATTATCTTACATAGAATCTCAATTAGCTAGTATAGTTCCTTCATCGCAGATCTCTAATACGTGCATAGTGGTCCCAGGGTCAGGCCTTGGTCGGATCCCCTATGAATTGGCATTGAAGGGCTATGGGCATGTTCATTCAATTGAGTTCAGTGGTCTCATGTACTTGTTTAACCAATTTGTGTATAATAACTCTCATTGTGATTTAAAGGATTTGTCAGTTTATCCTTATGTTCACAACAACTCCAATTTCCAGCATGTTAATGACCAGGCTCGGTCGGTATTGGTACCGCAAATAACTATGCCCGCTAACCTATCGATGCATCTCGAAGACTTCAATACTTTTGAATTGCCGGATCATCAACACGACAATATAGTAGTAGTCACGGCGTTTTTCATAGATACGGCTGAAAACCTAATGGATTATTTAGATTCCATCAACCAATTGGTCAAACCGTTCAAACATGCTCATTGGATCAACATAGGGCCTCTTAAATATGGGACAGCCCCAAAAGTGGAGTTGAACATGGATGAATTGGCTCAATTAAGAAAACTCACAGGCTGGAAAGATATCCACACTCTAAACACATTACAGGAACCTATAAACTCAGGAGAAAATGGTCTTTACAGCTATGCTACAGACAAGAAAAGCTTCTGGCAGGGCTACTATGGGTTAGTGGGGTGGAATAGTTGTAAGAAATAATATCTTGTATACATTATGTACATACTCTACTTCATGAGATCACTACCTTTATTAATTTGTAATTTCTTGTCCAGGCCTCCACTGATAATACCAATATCGTTGTCCCAACAGACATCAAAAATCTTCACGTTACTGTTATCGTCTCTGGTTATTGAGTACAATGGATTCACGGACCTTACGTCCCACACTTTAACGAGACCATCATGAGATGCAGACGCAAACATGTTGTCGTTATAAGGGCAAGCACTTAAACCCACAACAAAGTTTGAATGACCCACCAACTTGCTTGTCGTCAATTCTGTATCATTCTCACTGACTCTTGGATCATGTAAATTTATATGACGAGCAGACGATCCAGTTACCAACAAATTCTTGGTAGGTAATTGCAACACTGATAATAACGAGTACCCAGTGGTTCTGGTATCAATACAACGAGCGGTGACCAAATCCCACGTCTTGATTGTGTGATCTTGAGAAACTGAATAGGCCACCGTGGAGTCGTTGAGATCGAAAGTTATGCCTTCAACTGGCTGTTTATGACTCTGGAGCATCGATAATGGAGACCTTCTTCTCAAAGTTGCATCTTGAACCGCCATTTTTCTTCTCTTTTTAGATGAGGATGAAAGAACATTAGAATCATATTCCATGGGTTGAATGCTGTTCATTTCCTTGTGGTTGGTAGACCAAAATCCAACCTCACCATCGTAACCAGCAGACAAGATTCTGTTGGTTTTCTGGTCAACAGACAAAGACACCACTGGGCCCTTGTGACCTTCCAAAATGGCAATTGTCGTACCCTCTTCGGGGTCTTCTTCTTCGTCGATCTGTCCAGTCTCTTTATTCTTCCATAATCTAATTTGTCTATCGTTACCAGCACTTACCAATCTGGTGGGAGAGATCCATTTAGTATCTCTTATTGAACCTGAATGCCCACTGAATTGCTTCTCAATGGTTCCTGACATGTTGTAGATTCTAACAATCCCATCATAAGCTCCAGATAATATCTTTGATTTCCCACTGAAGTTGATGGTATCGATAGACGATACCCAATCATTATTATTGAAAGATGCTAAATATGAAGGAGGTAAAACGGCTCTGGTATACTCCAAGGTGATGAATGCTTCACTACTTAATCCATTCTTAATTAAGTAGTCTTGTAAAGAAGTTCTTAAGAGTTTTCCATCGATTAAGAAATCGAAGGGAATTGGATTTTCGGCTTCTTTGTCAAGTAAGTGATTTACCACTTCAGATAACCCATATCTTTTCAAGGTTATGGGGACGTATAAAGGAGCTTCGGAGACTTTTATACTTTCATCCTCCTTTGTGATGAATTTGATTTTAACTTGGGACTTGTCTTCACTCATGGGCATCTCATCTCAAATATTTTTCACGAGATGAGGTGCGCGGTGGGAGTGCACTGGGTCAGATGCTAGGCGACACATGAACAGGTGTCTACCGCGAAGGTACCACGACAGTTTTGACGGTGGTGAGATATGAAACAGATACACAAACATACATTGATAGCTAAAATTTGACCTTTAAATCTACCAGACTAGTTCTAGATAAAAATGGCATAGATGCCATTCTCGTCACGGCACTCGCAGTTTTTAACCCCATATTACCACTAGCTCTCATAACTCCAGTAGAATTGCATTTGGACTTTCTGAGCCTCGAACTAATCCTCAGCTGCTTGATTTTACTTATACTTTGAGATTTTTTCTTATAAGCATGAGATTCTGGATCAGAAAATCTCCCGTGTTTGAGAAAATACTTTGTAGCTCTTTTAATTCTTTTCCAAATTCTTTTCCGGGTGATACGTGGAGGAGGCAATGATCTCATTGTGCAAGGTAGTTTTTTTGCAATCGATATTCCCAATTGGGAATCGATTGGGTGCGACTCAATCAAGGTTCAGAGTCTCCGACGGAACGGGGCCGCCATTTTTTTTAATCAAAATTTCGGCCCATAACATTTACAAAATAAAAATAAAGTATATAAACCCAAAGTTTCCCTCCCAGTTTTTTTCGAGTTTTGGTTTTGTCTTCTCTTTCTCTTTAATTATATTGCCTCGTCTCTTAGTCTCATAAGTTGAGTCAAAAATAATTTATTCGCATCTCATCCTGAAAAAAACCTCATCGAGTTTAATTCAATTCCCATAAAAAATCATGGCCGACGTCCCAGTTGAAGTTTCAAAAGTTTTCGACACCATCTTGGTGCTTGATTTTGGTTCCCAATACTCCCATTTAATTACTCGTCGTTTAAGAGAATTTAATGTCTACGCTGAAATGTTACCTTGCACCCAAAAAATTTCTGAGTTATCTTGGACTCCAAAAGGTATCATTTTATCTGGTGGTCCTTACTCAGTTTACGCTGATGATGCTCCTCACGTTGACCACGATATCTTCAAGTTGGACGTTCCAATTTTAGGTATCTGTTATGGTATGCAAGAATTAGCTTGGATCAACGGTAAAGGTGTCGCTAGAGGTGATAAAAGAGAATATGGTCCTGCTACTTTGAATGTTCAAGATAAGTCTTGTGCTTTGTTCAAGGATATTGATCACTCTCAAGTTTGGATGTCTCACGGTGATAAATTACATGCTTTACCTACTGGTTTTAAGATTGTTGCCAACTCTGATAACTCTCCTTATGCTGCCATTGCTCATGAAAAGGAGAGTATTTTTGGTATCCAATTCCACCCAGAAGTTACTCACACTGCTCAAGGTAAGACCTTGTTGAAGAACTTCGCCGTTGATATCTGTAAAGCTAACACCAACTGGTCTATGGAAAATTTCGTTGATACTGAAATTGCCAGAATTAGAAAATTGGTTGGTCCAACTGCTGAAGTTATTGGTGCTGTTTCCGGTGGTGTTGATTCAACTGTTGGTGCTAAAATCATGAAAGAAGCTATTGGTGATCGTTTCCATGCCATTTACGTCGATAATGGTTTAATGAGAAAGAACGAAACCGAAACTGTCTACAAGACTTTAACTGAAGGTTTGGGTATCAATTTGACTGTTGTTGATGCTACTGACAGATTCTTAGATAAATTAAAGGGAGTCACTGACCCAGAAAAGAAGAGAAAGATCATTGGTAACAACTTCATTTATGTGTTTGAAGAAGAAGCCGCTAAAATCAAACCAAAGTCTGGTCAAGAAATTGAATACTTATTACAAGGTACCTTATACCCAGATGTCATTGAATCTATTTCTTTCAAGGGACCATCTCAAACCATTAAGACTCATCACAATGTTGGAGGTTTATTAGAAGACATGAAATTGAAATTGATCGAACCATTGAGAGAACTTTTCAAAGATGAAGTTAGACACTTGGGTGAATTATTAGGTGTTCCTCATGATTTAGTCTGGAGACACCCATTCCCAGGTCCAGGTTTAGCTATCAGAGTTTTGGGAGAAATCACTAGAGAACAATTGAAAATTGCCAGAGAAGCTGATGCTATTTTCATTGAAGAAATCAGAAGCGCAGGTATTTACAAGGAAATCTCTCAAGCTTTTGCTGCTTTATTACCAGTCAAGTCCGTTGGTGTCATGGGAGATCAAAGAACTTATGAACAAGTCATTGCTTTAAGAGCCATTGAAACCACCGATTTCATGACAGCTGATTGGTATGTGTTTGAAGCTTCTTTCTTAAAGAGAGTTGCCTCAAGAATCGTCAATGAAGTTGACGGAGTTGCTAGAGTCACTTATGATATTACTTCCAAACCTCCAGCTACTGTTGAATGGGAATAAATACATAGATAAATATATCGTTAATTGTACACTATAGATTAAGTTCCATTATTTTCTGTCGAATCACAGACGCTACTAAATTATCGTTATCATGGCTTATACTCAACAAGAATTCCTCGTCGCTACCACCGTATTTGTCACTAAACACCACCGGTTTCCCTCGACTATCATACGTCTTATACCAGTGACGAAACTCGAACGTCGTCTGATCTGATGCATCCAACGTCTTGTATATGGCTTCCTTCATGGCCCAGTTCCCCGCCAAAAATCTCACCTGGGCCGAATTTTCACCTTCATCTCGTACCATCGCATTGAATACCTTCAACTCATTTTCATGTAAAATTCTCTTGGAAAACCTCGTGGTAAAACTACCACTTCTACTCATCATATTCTTTATCCTCGATAAACTCACGATATCAATTCCATGGCCTACAATACTACTAACTCTCATGACTCATTGACACTCGATAAGCTAATCGCGAAGAGTCGATTTTTCAAACTTTTCACTACTGCAAAAAACTCGAAATGGCTTCCTCTGTAAAAGGTCCAGTACCGTTACCTGACTCAAAATATGACTTATCTACTTACTGGGGCCGTGTTAAACACTGTACAGAAATCTCAGATCCAACCATGCTTCTTAACACCTCTCAAGATATTCAAAGAGCCAAAACCATGATTTGGGAATACCGTAATGGAGTTAGATCAGAATTATCTCCCGAATTATGGAGAGCTAAAAGAGTGCTTGATTCAGCTATACATCCAGATACTGGAGAAACGGTTTTGTTACCGTTTAGAATGAGCAGTTGTGTCTTGTCAAATTTGGTAGTTACTGCTGGTATGTTAACTCCAAATCTAGGTACTGCAGGAACTCTCTTCTGGCAAATTGCTAACCAATCATTGAATGTGGCAATTAACACTGCCAATGCCAATAAATCACATCCATTATCTGTATCACAAATCGTCACCAACTATTCCTTAGCCGTGACCGCTTCTTGTTCAGTGGCCTTGGGATTGAATTCGCTAGTGCCAAAATTGAAATCTTTGCAGCCAAGTACCAGATTAATTTTAGGTCGGTTGGTGCCTTTTGCAGCAGTGGTTTCTGCTGGTATAGTCAATGTATTCTTGATGAGAAGTGAAGAAATTAAAAAGGGTATCTCTGTGTTTGATAAAGATGGTAAAGACGTTGGTACTTCTAAAACTGCTGCTTTTTATGCCGTTGGTGAAACTGCTGCAAGTAGAGTTATCAATGCAACTCCAGTAATGGCTATTCCTCCTTTAATCTTGGCTAGACTTCAAAGATCCAGATTCTTGAAGGGGAAATCAAAAGCTGTTGAGATCATCACCAATATTGGTTTGATCTTCACAACTTCTCTTGTGGCCTTGCCGTTTGCATTAGCGGTTTTTCCTCAAAGAGAGACTTTACCTGTCACTAAATTGGAACCTGAATTCCATAATTTGAAGGATTCAGAGGGTAAACCATTGACTCACTTAGAATTCAATAGAGGTATTTAAAGTATATATTCATGGAATTATTTGTATATTACATTCTATTATAAATTACCAGAATTTCCAGTCCTCTCCATGTAAGCAAGTTTCAATTTCTTCCTGGCTACTGAAACCGGAGAATTTCTCTAATGAAAACTTGTCATCTTCACTATCACATAAAAACAACGCACCAACTCCTTTACCTCCCAAAGAAGTTTCATAGCATTCAAATCCTTTCTCCTTATAAGTCAGAATCACTTGTTGAATCTTATCCTCTTCGATGTCTTCATTAACCAAGGTTATAGCACAACCACCTCCACCAGCACCAGTCAATTTAGTCACCCCTATATTCTCTCTGTCGGCGATCATCTTAATCTCCTCGAGACTTGGATGAGAAACTCCCAATGCTACCAACAATCCATGATTTAAACTGGCCAAATCCTTCAATTTGGCCTTACATTCCTCATCAAAAACTGGTCTTATCATTAGTTGATAAGCAGTTGAACAAACATTGCCCATAGCATCTAAAATAGGCCCTACGATATTTGGGTACTCCCCATTGGTTTTGCCAACATTACTGACCAAACTAGCGGTACTTCTAGGGATCTTGGAATTAGTCAATAAAAGCTTAAGTGGTGGTAAATTCCTCATGGTGGTTCTTATGGATGGCTGTGAAGGATTTGTCATTCTTTGAAACATAACTGCACCACCGTGAGTAGCCACGGCATTATCTATTCCTGATGGATTACCATGGAAAGTCTTCTCGGCAATCAAAGACCATTTATCGATTAAATCCAACTCTTTAGCATCGGTATTAGTGATCTTATCCTGTTTTCCAAAAAGAGGTTTCAGTAAATGGCCACCAAGATATGCCACAGCCGACGCAAGACATACAGAAGTACAAGCTGAAGACCCCAAGCCAGCCCCAATAGGAACCGTGGACCTGACACAGAAAATCATCCCTGGGGTGTCTCGAGTACAAAAGTGTAGATACAAGTATAAAAATGAAAGACACGCCGTGTAATGAAGAGAATTCTCGATATTCAAAACAGCTGCTAATTTATCAACAATTTCTGGAACAAGCTCATCCGTGGCCTTTGGCTCTCCGTTGACTCTTTGTATGTAAGATTCGACTTGGTCAAAAGGCAACTCGTTTCTGTTCCATTCATACGACAAGTTTATGTCTGGAAAATCCAACCGTACAACATCGACATTGGGATTCGGTGTCACCAAAAGATACGCTCTTAAACTTAAAGCAGCAGCAATTGCGGGTTTCCCATAAACTGCTGAATGTTCTCCGAATAATATAACCTTCCCTGGGGCACTGATAAAGAACGGCTCCACCATTGGTGAAAAATTATATATTCGCGGCCATACTGACTGCCCATACGCTAAACGATGCTACGGCGCGGGCCTATTTCTATTGAGCCTATTTCCTGCCCCATTGAGCCCTACCATTAGCAGGTTTATCTTCGTTAATTATATTGTTCATCCCCGTCATACTACTACTGTTCATCATTCTCTCTCTAAGACGAGCTCCCGACGTAGAACTGTTGGTTCTGGCCGGTTGCTGCGTTACAGCGCTCGAGTTATATGCTCCTCCAGGGACATGTTGTTGACGAGACTTGTTATACATATCTTGCAACCGACTTGAGGTCCGAGGCTTGTACGTCAGTTGTGAATTGCCGCTATTTTGGCGCTGGGGCTGGGGCTGTTGTGGTTGTGTTTGGGTTTCATTCTGGGGGCTATTGTAGTTGGTGTACACCGGCTGAAATTGGCTTGTTTGTCTCCCATAACTTTGAAAGCCATTACCATTTCCGGTACTGTGGCCATTTCTAGTACCAGCACCATCGCTGGCTCTCTGTGGAACCCCGAGCCAGTCGGGATAAGGAAGATTATTGTTGTCGTAGTACTCTACAAATGCCTTGTGAATGAGGGTATCAGTTTCAGTTTTCCCATCTTTATCGACGTGAGATGAAGCTTTTTGGATACTGGAAGTGATGGAAAGATTCAGAAAGTTGGATTTGTAATTATCTTTAACTCGAGAAAGAAACGATTTCTGTTCTTCGGTGCTTCTGTTCTGGTACTGGTTCATATTTGTAGTTTTCGCGAGAATCAAATTGGCCTTTTTTAAGCGTTGTAATTGCACGTAACGGACCACAGTTCAACTCCGCGCTGGGAGTCTGGAGAAGCTCTATTGTCTGTAATTTAGTGTGCCAATCTCTGTACAATGTATTTTCATCTCTGCAGAAGCCCTATAATCTAGTCTCTGCTTTAATATCTACCGCTCTGCATCTACAATTCAATATCTATAGCTATCTTTGTCGTTGTATTACCGTCTCACAATCAACACTATCTCATCTCATCAGCTGCGAAAAATTCTTTTTATCTAACATGAAGAGATTCTCTAACTTGTTACTTAGAGCTAGAGCTTCAAGGCCCGTTTATTCAACTCATCTCTTCCATACTTCAGCATTTACATTCAATGCCCAGAAATCAGGTGAAGTTGATCCACAAAACACCTTGGCTAGGTTAAGACAGAATGAAAATGTGCCAAAGGTTGTTTCTCAGACTTTAGACAATTTAAAATTCAAAGCCTTGACAAACGTTCAAGATGCTTCTATTGCTTCGGCTATAACCAGTGAAAAGGGTGTTGTCGTTAGAGCTAAGACTGGTACTGGTAAAACTTTGGCCTATCTTATTCCTATTTTGAGTGATTTGATTCCTCTGATGGCTCACAATTTGAAGAACAAAAATAAAGTTTTCCATCTTATTATCGTCCCTACCAGAGATTTGGCTCAACAAATTCAAAGAGAATTAACCACGTTTGTTAAGGGACACCCTGATTTAAAACCATTTTTGTCCAGAAGTGATGTGATAACTGGAAGTACTAGATCTAACTTAGATTCATTAATGAGCCCTTCAATTGTGATTGCAACTCCTGGTAAATTGATCAAAACATTGGAAAATTATAGAAGACTGGGTAAGAAATTCACGCATCTTAGATCGGTTGTGTTGGATGAAGCTGATAGATTATTAGATGCAGGGTTTGGTGCTGATATTGAAGCTATTGACAGTTTGTTAAGAGACATGAACGCTTCAAATGAAACCGGTGGTGATTTGACTTTCAGATACTTGTTATATTCTGCCACTATCGATAAGAATGTTTCTGCTTTTGCCAAAGACAAGATTGACAAGGACTTTAAATTCATTGATTGTGTCCAAGAAGATGCCACTGAAGCTCATGAAAATATCAAACAAACTTTAGTCAAAACCAGAAACTTCAATGAGTCTATTCATGGAAGTATGGCTTACAGTGTCAAAAGACTTTCTAATGAAGAGCTTTTCAAAGGTATCATCTTCTTACCAACCGTTAGAGCTGTTGATTTCGTTTACGATACCATGAAAGCTTCATGTACAAAATTAGTGGGAAGAAAAGTATTCAAAGTCCACGGTCAAATGACCCAAGCTGCTAGAGATAGAAGTCTTTTAAATTATAGAAGAAGTGTTGGTGGGTTATTAGTTTGTACAGATGTTGCTGCTAGAGGATTGGATTTTCCTGATATTACCACTGTCATTCAAACCACTGCTAGTATCGAAACTGCTTCTTATATTCATAAAATTGGTAGAACTGGTAGAGCTGGTAAAACTGGTGAGTCTATCCTTTTCAACTCCCCAGCTGAAGCCAATTTCGTAAGAATCTTGAAGAAAGAGAAACAGATTGAGTTTAATGAAGAGATAGAATACAATGAAATGGAATCTGATAAAGATCTTCTTAGATATAGAAGTGATGAAGAATTAATTGATGAGACGGTAAAGAGTATTTGTCTCTTCTACACTCAAGCTGCCAATGCCCACAAACTTGATAAATTAGCTTGTCTTAAGGGAGTTTTGGGATTCTTTCAGGAGATCACCGATCTGTCTGACAAGATCAATCTCAGCAGAAGTTTGTTACAAATTGTGAATCTTCCAAGAGATGAAGCTGAGATGGTGTTCGAAGTTCCAAGAGATTATCGCCCTGTTGGTAAGGTTGCTGCTAGGGGAAGATTTAACAAATTTGACAACAACAAGAGCAAAGATTATGGTAGAAATAGGGGTAGTTCTTCAAGAGGTGGGTACAATCCAAGAGGTTCAAATCACTCCAGAGATAATTTTAACAACAGAAGTTACTCCAGAGGCAACTCCAGAGATAACTACTCTAGAGATGACTCGAGAAACAATTACTCCAGGGATAACAGAAGTTACTCAAGAGATAGAAACTCCAGAAATGATTCAAACAGATACTAATGTCTGATGCAATGATTTATTTAACGATATAGTTCACTCATGTATATAGTTTTAAGTAAATTTGTATTTAAATTTCTTCTTGTATTTCTTCTTCGTTGCACCAACCGTGAATTGTGGTTGTTTATGTTTTGGAGTTTCAAAGGGGATATCTTTGGATAGGAACGTTATTCCTATGAGGATAATTAAGAGACAAAAATTGATCAACAATAATTTCTTATAGAACGACAAATCATTTGCGAGATTAGTTATTAGCTTATTTGATTCAAACAATTTAAATTGATTAAATTGATTAATTTTCAACATCTGTTCATTAAATGTTTGGTTAAAGCTCCTTAATAGTCTCTCTAATTCATTCGACTGATCCAGTTGCAAAGTCCTGAATGAGTCCGATAATAATTTACTTTGTTCCTCAATGTACAACAAAGATAAACTGGCATTGGATTCAAGGAGGGAAAGCCTTTTGATGATGTTCTTGAAAATCGACTCCTGAGGTATATTAACGGCAGTTTCTTCGTCCTCGATTTCACAGTACTCGGGTATACTATTAAGGAACTCATTTAGACCAAGATACGGTAAAGACGTGGTGTTAACTTTACACTCATCGTCTTCAATTGGAGCCGTCTCCTTTGTATGTTCTTTGAACTCTTCTATCATCGTCTTGCCGTAAACTTTAACCAAAGAAATAGGGCAGTAAAACTCGTTACCGTAATGGTCAAGAATTTCAATCTTGAGGAACTTGGCCCATACCATTGGATTGATGATTTTAAACCTCTGTAAACTCCGGGAATTAGACGCTTCAAACTCTCCCAATACCTTCCAATTATTATACTCATAACGTTCATTAACACTGACTTTAAACCTCCTGAAATTTGACGAGAACAACTCGAAATTCCCCATCTCAACCAAATCAATAAGGATATCTTGACACAATTCAATGATGAGAAATTGATCCTTGGTACTGCATTTGTTTATAAGGTAGCTATCTTTATCCTCTTTCAAGATAGATTTAGATTCTTTAGCCCCATCGTTGGTTTTCAACACTTTTGCAGCACAGTCACTGGAAGCATAATTGAATCGATTATCGTCATTGGTAGCGGAAATTATTTGGGATAAATTCTTATAGTTGGTTTCATTTTTAACCTTTAACCGTTTCCAATCATCAAATGAAAGGAAATCTGTATCTTCACTAATGACCAGCACTAGTAGAAATAGTAGTATCAAGATACCTCTTAGGCTTCGCATTGATTTTTGTAATCTCATCGACAAGTGAAAAATTCCAATGAAGACCTTAAGTATAACTGCCAAAGCAAAGGTATCGTCTATAAAGCAGCCCAAAGAATTGGCCACTTATGAAAGAGATATAGATGGTAATTATGTATATGAATCTACAAATCATTCTTATTACTATTTCCCTGATTCCTATGTCGATAAGGCATTCGATTTGACTGGTGGGATCGCCAAGTTCAAGAAGATCCCTGAGGACCAAAATTTGGGAGATTTCAAAACCATCTTAACGTCTCTCGTTAAACATGAACAGCAAGCTGGTAGTAAGGTAGATTGTGATATCATTACCTTTAGAGGTATAATCACCAAGATCATGACTTTGCCTATTGAAAAAGACTCATTCAAACTCAAATTGATGGCATACGACGGCCATATTTTAATGAAAAATAATGATGACTTTGAATTATCCAAACGTCTGAATCAACAGCAGAATGAATATCAACAAAAATGTGAGTTTTCCGGGTATAAATTTGAAAAACTCGCTATGCTTCCGAAACCGTGGGCTGAATGTAGTAGAAACATAATTGAGTCAAGACATAAACTGCTCGTGAACAATTATGAGCAATTCATATCGGTGGTGAGAACAAGTATTAGTGGACATAAGCTCGTTCTTGCGGGAGAAATCGATGGAGTATTTGACTTTCTAGATGAAAAGGATAACCTCCCTCATTACGTAGAATTAAAGACCAATGGGTTAATAAAAAACCCCAATCAAATGGACCGATTTGAGCATAAATTATATAAGACATGGGCCCAGTGTTTCACTATGGGGATCAAGAAGGTCGTGGTAGGGTTCCGTGACGAAGGGCTTCTTTTGAGGAATGTAGAGGTTTATGAAACTGACGAGATTCCAGTGCTTTTGAAGGATAAGATAAACTGTATGAGTTCATTGAAATTCTTGGGTGCATTTATGGAGTGGATAAATGATATTGATAAAACAGATTACAAGAGTTACGATTTAAGTTATGAAGATGGAAACCTTATATTAGTAGATAGTTCTGAAAGTTATAAAGACGAATTTTTAACTGAAGATTTTGTGCAGTGGAGACTGTCGTTGAGCCATTGAGAATTTGCAGCCAATTTTTTTTCTCCAGTTTTTTGCAATCGCACAAGGGGGGACCATTAATAGGATTTAATATATGATGAACTATTTACAAAACTGGCGAGAGAACTGGGCCAATTGTAAGCACACTGAAACCAGAACTATCAAAGACCCGTTTTGGAATAATCGAATTGAAGTAATCGCTGAAAAGACCCTTCCTTCAATGTACAATCTCTTAGTTAAGACTGGCAGATGGGCATTTTTTGATCTCAACTGGAGACACTTACAAATACAACCCCATATTTTTTGGGATTCTGATATCGCTAAATTCCTTGAAGCGGTGTGTTTTGCTATGAAATACACATCTCCATCCAATCCCATGTTTCTCCAGTACCACAAGTGGGCCAAAGATATTGTAGCAATGGCCAAGAAAGCCCAGGAGCAAAACGGCTATCTCAACACTTACTATATTCAGATGAGACCGGGGATGCAGTTCACCAATGTCATGGAACATCATGAACTCTACTGCTGTGGACACTTGATCGAAGCTGCAGTGGCCCACCATGAGGCCACAAACTCTATGGAGTTTGTTGATATCATGTGTAGGTACGTAGATCTTATATGCGATACTTTTGGTGCCGAATCCCACAAAAAACACGGGTACCCGGGCCATCAGGAGATAGAATTGGCTTTGGTGAAGTTGGTATCGATTGTGCCAGAACCCAGGTACTTTGAATTACTTGAGTATTTTATAACTCAAAGGGGATATAATAATGGTGAGTTCTTCACCCACGAGCAGCGTAAAAGAGGTGTAGATCCTGACCTGTATATTCCTGTAGATTCTGAAGGTGACTTGATGTGGCCTGAACCTAAATCTTACTGGTACTACCAGGCACAGGAACCGGTTGCCCAGGCCATGGAAGTTAAGGGCCACTCTGTTCGTCAAATGTACTTCTTGACAGGAGTGCAAGGGCTAGCACTAATCAAGAACGAGCCCAATGCAGCGGTGAGGAGATTATTCGACAATATGGTGGACAAGAAGTTGTATATTCATGGGGGCATCGGTGCCGTTGGTCGATGGGAGGGCTTTGGAGACAATTACTACTTGCCTTGGGATGGTTACTCTGAAACCTGTGCATCTATTGGATTAGTCTTTCTATGTGAGAGAATGTTGTACGGGACTTTAGACCGTAAGGTATCCTTGACTATGGAGAGAGCTCTTTACAACAACATATTGGGAGGTGTGAGTATTTCTGGGAGGGCATACTACTACGACCAGCCTATTACGGGTACCAAGGGTCTCCAACGACAAACCTGGTTTCTGTGCTCTTGTTGTCCTCCGAATGTAGCTAGATTATTCAATAGTTTGGAGAAATACCTGATACTGTTGAAAGATGACTCTTTGGCAATTCATTTATATATCGGTTGTAAAATAGCTACAAAGGACGTATCCTTCGAATTCGAGTCGAAATATCCGAAACAAGGGTGTCTCAAATTTAAGGCCACCACCAACATGCCTATCGCTATATCGATTAGAGAGCCGTTGACGGCTTACACTTGCACCCAAATTGAGTACGAGAAATCTAATGGGTACCTTACTTTTGGACCTAGAAAGTGGGATAATGAAATTATTGAAATTCAATTTGAAATCCCAGTGGTAATAGTTACACCGAATGCTAAAGTAGAAGCCAATATAGGATGCTTGGCGGTTGAAAGAGGACCTTACGTTTACGCTATAGAAGAATCTGATTCACCTGTTGGACTCGATGACATTGAAATCATGCCCGATCAGGAGTTTGAGACCATTGAAGAATCCTATGATACTGTTGAATTTACGAGTTTGGTTACCAGAGTAGGAGATGCTAAGTTAAAATTCAAACCGTACTTTGTCACTGGCAATGAGCATCCTGGGGAAGATTTTCGTATATGGGTCAAAGATGCGGGGCTCTAGGTTCAATTGTTTAGGCTTAATTAAAGTTGTGTATGTCACTGTCCACCACCATCTCGTCTCTCACCACCGTCGCACCGTCGCACCACCGTCGCACCACCGTTACCACCGTCGCCATCGCACCTCACACCTCACTCACTATCTCACCTCATCTCATCGCGAAAATTATCTCATCTCATCCATGAACAAACAAACCAAATCAGCTAAGAGATCTGTCAAACAAAACTTAACGAGGTCCGTAGACCCTGAAGTCACCTCTGATTCCATGGCCAGAAACCTCATGGAAAACCAACCGAAATTAACTCCAAAATCCGCCAAAAAACAATTATCTAAGCAAAAAATTAAAAAGCAACAGGCTAAAATAAGGCTTTATGGAGCTAAAAATGGTAAAGAATATAATGAAAATCAACTTAATATACCCACATTGAACAGAGCTATTGTTCCAGGAGTTAAAGTGAAATCAGGTAAAAAAGGAAAGAAATTTGTCGATGAAAAGAACCCTAATGCCCTTAATTTACTAGTTAAATCAATTAATGATAAATATGATCAAGTCAATGAAAGTAAGTTAGAGAAATCCAGAAGATTAGAAGAAATTAGAGAATTAAGAAGGAAAGAAATCGAAAAGAAAGAATCTGATAAAAAGGATAAACTTGAACTGAAAAAGGACGAGATAAAGAATAAAGCTTCAGTAGCTAGAGCTAACAGAAGGAAGAATGCAAAATCTAGACAAGAGGAGGAAGAAAATCCAAAGAAGAAGAAAGTTTCTTTTGCTTAAATGTATAATAGACATTTTACAATAATTATATCATATATTTCATAATTCTCTATTTACAATTGTTTAAAATCCATATGATCTAACTCTAGCTCTTCTTTCTCTCATTTTTTTAGAATAGTACCATCCATACATGACCCCAGCAAACGACCCACCTAAATGGGCTGCATAATCATGAGCTCCCCATCTGAACATAAGTCCTGCAACATTATAAGCTACCGTACCCAAAAAGGCGAACCAAGCACCACCAGGTATTGGGATGAAGAACAAGGCAATTGGAGCTTTAGGAATAAGGTATGAAAATGCTCCTACAACACTGAAAATAGCTCCCGAAGCCCCCAATGAACCTACGGCCAATGAAGTTCTGGTCAAAGTTGGGATGACAATCGAGAGGAAAGAGGATATAACTGCTGAATTAAGGTACATGGTCAAGAAACCAGTTGGGCCCAACATCATACATAAACTGGTTCCAAAAGATTGAAGAACAAACATATTAACAAGTAAATGCATAAAACTTTGATGAGAGAATGCTGAACCTAAAAGAGACCAATTGGAATAAACATTATCCTTAACTAGGAGTCCATATCTGGTCAAAAATTTCAAAAAATTCACCGACTTCCACATCAAAAACACCCCTCCGTTGATGGCAATGATTGAGTACACCAAAAGCTGAGGACTTCTCTTGAAAACTGCAAGTGGTGTATAACTCATCAAATAAGGCATACTGAGAGTTGTACCTATGCAAAAAGCAGCGGTGAAAAGAGCAGGACCTTTCAATCTGTTCCAGTTGGATCTTCCGTAATGCTTGTTATACTGCTTCCAAGTATCGCTTCTTCTATGGGAGAATTTGGATGTGACAAACTGAGCTCTGAAATATTGGAATTTTTTCAATGGGTTCATGGAAGACTGAAGTAAGGTATTTGACTTCAAAAAGTGGGATTGGGAGTTTGGCTGGAAAAACGGTTGTTTCATTGATATAAGACTTCTGTTGGAGAAGAAGGAGATTTTTGAAACTGGGAGTTTCTGCATTTTTATCCCTCTTGATAGTAGCATGATGACAAAGTTTTGGCAGGATTAGAGATTTTCTAGTGCGGTTTTTGTTCTACGGTTTTGGCAAAATTTTTGCTGCAAATTACTATACACTAAACTTGATCGAGAAAATCTGGCTCTTCCTCCAATTCAAGTTTTTTACCTTTACCAGCCAATCTTTGAGCGGCCAATTGTTGAGTGGAATATTGTTGTGCCACTTTAGATGTCATTCTATCAATTTCTGTTTCAGCATCCTCTGCTTCCTTCTCTGCGTAGTCCATAACTAATCTTCTACCAAGTAAATGAACTCCTTCTAATTGAGACATGGCACTTTCTGCTTCTTTCACAAGACCAAATTCCACAAATGCAAACCCTCTAGCGGATCTATCGAATTTCTTTGGAACTCTGGCAGATTTGATTTGTCCAAATGCACCAAATAATTCAACAATATCTTTTCTACTAGCTTCGAATGGTAAATTCTTGATGATAATCTTGGTAGATTTCTTCCCGCCCTTGGACTTCTTACCATTGGTGGCCCCAGTTCTATTGGAGAGTTTTAATTGTAATTTATGTCCATCAAGTACATGACCATCCATGATAGAAATGGCCTTGTTAGCGTCCTCTTTGGTTCTGAATTCCACAAATCCAAAACCCATACTAAGACTTGATCCTTCTTTCTTTGGATCAGGTTTCATCTTCACAATGGCAACTGCAAACCCTGGTAAAGATTTGAAAGCATCGGAAAGGTCTTTGGTGGTGGTGGAGAAGTTCAAGTTCTTGACAAATACCGAAACAGTTGGACCTTCAACTTCATCTGATTCGAGAGCTTCTTCACCGTTTGTCTTGTCATCCATAAGAATATCATTAGCATTGAGTTTGGCTTCCACTGCTTGTTCTTGTACTTTTGGTTGAACTGAATCTTCCTCAGATGGTTCACGAGTGAACAAATCCTTTGGTCCCTTCTCCAAATACAAGATACTCTTATCTAGTCTTTTATATGCCAATTTAGTGAATGCAGATCTGGCACTAGGAGCATCTCTGAATTCTACTATAGCAATTGTACCAGCTGGTGGCATGAGAATTCTCTTAATTTCACCGTATTGAGAGAAGAGTTCACCCAATTCATCGATTGAAGTACCAAATGAGAAATTTTTGATTAATATAACTTTATCATCTCTTTCTTGATGACTGAAGCTGGTTAAATCAACTCCCTTTGTTTCAAAGTATTTCCTTACATCACCAATTACATGAGCTTCTGCTAAAGCCTGTTTAACGGCGGAATCTGAACTTTGAGCATCGATTAACTGACTCTTAGCGACTCCCATCTTAGCGGCAACCGAATCTAAAATAGCATCTTGATTCATATATAAAGAATTCCAACTAAATTGACTCTTTGAAGCTTGAGCTTTTTTCTTCAATTCTCGTTGTTTTTTCAATGGGAGATTCTTCAAATCGAATTCGTCCATTCTGTGGTCTTTCTTCTTCTCTCCTGGTAAAATATGTAATAATCTACCTTGGAAAATCTCCTTATCAAGAACTCCAAAAGCTGAGACCGCATCTTCAGGATCTTTGAATTGAATATATACAAATCCCTTGGATTTACCGGTTCTAGTATCAATAGCAATATGAACTTCTTCCAAATCACCGAATCTCGAAAAGAGCTCTCTAAACTCTTCCTCGGTTGATGTATACAAGATGTTTCTTATGAACAAACGACCAGTTTCACGAATTTTTTGTCTTATCTTTTCGTTTTCATCGACTTCAGGTTCTTGTTCTTGAATCTTGGTAGGTGCAGCTCTTTGAGCTTTCTTCTGAGATTTTTCGAGTTCATTCTGTCTTTCTTGATCTTCAATGATTCTGATCCTTCTCTGTTGAAGCCATTCAAGATCAGTAACATTCTCATCTTTAGCCAAAGTTTCGTCTTCATTTTGTTCTGCGTCGTCTCTTGATAATGGTATCATTTCTTCGTCTGAATCGTCAGCTGATTCTCTAGGCTTGAAATCTTCATACTCATCATCACTGGCATTTTGCCGTATATGCAAATCGTCGTTAAGTTGTTGTTCAGGTTCATTAGGTTGGTCTTGTTTTTGTAATGCTTCTTCCAACGCTTTCACAGAAGGACCTCCAGATCCATCAGCAACTTCGTCATTGTTCCAGGATTTTGACTGACTAGATGGTTTAGTGGCTTCAATAAATTCACGTAATTTTGGATTAGCTTCAATCTGTTCATCAATGTTAGATTTTCTAGTTCTTTGTTTTTTAGCACTTCTCTGCTCTTCTTCCCTCGAAAGCCTTTCCTCTTGTTCTTTGATTCTGAAATACTGTTGTTTTCTCTTGTCTCTCATGGACATGGGGACGGTGGGATCTGAAAAGGTCTTGGCCAATTCTACCGAGATTCTGGCGGTATCTATGAAGGAATTATTGAAATAGTTAACGGCTGATTCCGCATCGGTCGATGATTTGTACCCAACGAATGCAAATCTTCTGGACTCTCCGTTTCTCTTCTTCATAAGTTTCACATCTGACACATTTCCTTGTTTTTGAAAATGAGCTTTCAACTTATCTTCAGTCAAATATTGTGGTAAACCCTTTACAATTAAACGAGACATGATGAGATAAAATAATTTTGAGATGAGATGCGATGAGATGCTGTGAGATAGCTGCGAAAAATGGTGGAGATGAGACAATATATGGGTAGTGTTTTTGGGGGGATTTTAAGTTGCGTCGACTTCGAGAGGCTTATTGAATGTTTTGAGATTGGTGACACTGGAAATATAGTTTTGTATTTCATTTATAATGATTCCAATATGTTCTGGGGTGTGCACCAACCATTTTTCTTGTGATTGCAGTTTTGCATTGCATGTTGATGTTATTGTGGGACTTGGCACTAGAGAATTGGCAGCAGCGTATTGGAAGCCCGATCCTAAGCACTAGTTCAATTGAATCAAAACGAACAGTGACACTTTGTGTTCCCCACATATATCACCTCTCACTTCATTAGCGTGCTTCGCATTCCAATTGTGGTATCTTTTTGCAACCATTATGATTGAATTATTGACACACTTAGGTTTATCAACAAACACCGATCCCACTTTAAATTCCATCTTTTATAAAGCCAAAGGTCTTTTCATTTGGTATATTATACTACATGCCATTTTTTTGTACTTTCTGGTATCTTTCATTTGTTTCTTATCAAACTTTTCATTCCCAGAAGCTTCAATCGACCTCAAAAGGAAAGCATGCATTTTGTTCTACAATTTTTGCATTTATTTAGCCCAATTGAATGGAGTACATTTTGATATTTCAGGAGATCATATTCAAAATGATCTGGCCATTTTCATTGCAAACCATCAATCGTTAGCTGACTATCTTTCAATCAACTATTTATCAAGATATTCTCTTTCAAATGACACCAACTTCCAGGTACCAATGGTAAACTTTTTCACTTGGTTCACCTTGTGGAGAGTCCCGGGTTTCAAAGTATTAATTAATTTGTGTAAATGTGATGAAAACTGGGAATTGGACTCACTGTTGATTGGAGTATTCTTCAAAAAAATAGTCTCGAGTAAAAAAATTGAATGGTTGGTAACATTCCCAGAGGTTAATATATTCACAAGTGAAGCATCAAAACTTCAGAAAATACAATGTGATAAGTTTTATTTGCCATCTTTTAACCATTTATTGTATCCAAGGTTTTCGAGTTTTTCAAATGCAATATCAATGGCTAGAAGCAGTGATTATAAGTTTAACAGATTATATGATTTGACTATTTACTATTATAAGCTTAATGATGCGAATGAAAAGGTTTTCTTCCAACCCACTTTATTAGATATCTTCAGTTGTGAAGGTGACTTATACGTAAATATCATTGTTAAGTTTAAAAGCATTGTTAATATCTCAAACAACCGTAACAAATTAGAGAAATGGCTCGAAAAAAACTGGATTGAAAAAGATAAATATCTCAACGATATTTATTCATCTTGAAGTTGGAAAATTGGTACAGTTCTGATTTCAGATGCTTGGTTATTATCTCTTTGTATTTTATAGAAATTTTCACAGTAATCAGCATTTATATGACTCAAGAACTTCTGATCATGAGTGATGATAATGATCTGGAAATTATCTTGTTCACGTCTCAGCTCAACTATTCTATTCAATGATTCAGCTAACGAACGAGCATTCTCTTCATCTAAATTCGTAGTAGGTTCGTCTAATGCAATCATCCCACAATTTGAGCCAAAACATTCGGCCAATGTAAGTCTGATCAAAATACTCGTCAATACTCTTTGACCTGCCGAACATCTTCCTCTCATGTCGAGCTCAACTTTCCCCTTCTGCATTACTACTCGGTAATTATAAGACCTATTGCCTTTGTTTTGACTGTTCATATCGGATTTGATGGCAATGGAATCAATATCAGTACCTTGGTAAGTACTTGACCATAAATATTTCAACATCTTATTGATTTCTTCCATCTTTATGCTATGATATTTCATGATAGCATTGTCTACAGATTTGGAGTAGGTGATCAAATCATTTGAGATCAACAAATTGGTCTGAAGCTTAACCCATTCCTTATGATACTTGCCATCAACATCATTATATTCTGATGTGAGCTCATGCTGGTAAGATTTCACTTGTTCGTTGATTTGTCTAATTTGTCCAATTTTGAACGAATTTTCCGAGTTCAAGTTGGTTATCAAATCCCTTAGTTTCTTTGATTCAGTTTGATACTTGCTCTTTTGCTCCTCAGCTTTATCGATGTTCAACTGTTCTAATTGAGCTTCTAAATCTGCTATTTCTCTTTGAAGATTTTGATAATCGATGTTATCTCTAATAATAGACTTGAGATTCGAAGACTCGTTGATTTTCTTCTCGAGATCTTTCAACAATTTGCTATTCTTCCCTATAGCATTATTCAAATTATTCTCCTCCTCGGTCAAAGTAATTATATCTTGGTTGTTCTTTTCTAGTAGAGGCTTGTCAGACAGTTCGAACTCTTCAACCAAGTCAAGAATTCTATTTAGTTCGGCTAAATCTGCACCTAGAGATTTGACAAGATTTTCTTTTTCGGCTTCTTCACTTTCAAGTTCACTTGTCATGCTACGATTTTTCTCTATCTCTGTCTCCTGTTGCTTCTTGAGCTCTACCAATTTGGCCTCGATTTCTTCAACCTCTAAGCGCAACCTGCTTATAGAAGCCTTTGTTTCAGCTACTGTAGCCTTGTTGTTTTTAAGGCCCACTAACTGACTTTCTATATTCTTTATTTCTATCTCTTTATCTTTGATACTGCTGGAAAGCTTATTTAAATCCCTTTCCTTGTTGAGTTTGAGATCTTTATCGTTATTGATTCTATTCCGCAAACTTTTAATTTCTATATTAGTATCATTTACCAGTTTGTTGAGTTGATCTAATGATACGGCCTTTTTAATGCCCAAGTCACTCAACTCAAAATCGTAGGATTGTAATTTGTCGTTATTTTTTTGGAGTGAAAGCTGTAATTTCTTGACCTCCTCAATTAGATATTTTGACTCACTCAATCTAGTGAACCTAGTTTGCAAAACCTGTAAATTCTTACTACTTTCATCACAAGCATTATTGGCATCAGATAACTTTTTTTGATAATCTTTTAGTGCTTCATTACTGATGTATGCAATTTCATTCTTCAAAGTACTCAACTGAGTGACTGAGGATGATATGGATTTCAAATTTTCAAAATCCTTCTTGGCTTCTTCATATTCTTGATCGACCTGTTCCTTACTCATGTTGTTGATTTCTTTGGTGAGTTGGTTGATAAACTGCTCGAGTTGATTATCGTCGAAACCCCTTTGACAAAGGAGACAATTATGAGTCTTTTTACTCAATTCCAAAGCCTTAATTCTGAAATCTTTCGAAACTTCAAACGTCTTCAAAGTCTCCACCGAGTCATTATAATCATCCTCGGCTTCTTTGAGGATTTGATCATAACTGTCAATTTCGTCCTCGCTCAAAAATGCCAATACCTTATTTCTAACTGAGATGAGCTGCTTCTTCTTATCCTCCAAGCTCTTCTCGTTGATTTTGATTGTGGTCTCTATGGAATTTCTGGTATTCAAATGTGCCTCAAGTTGTCGTTTAGAGTTGTCTACGTCCTTACTCAATTTATCAAAAACCTTCAGAAACTCCCTTTCAAAGTTTTGTTCGGTAACAGGTACCAACTCATTGATGTTATTCAAATTGACATTTTTGGAGTTTTCCTGTTGTCTAATTACATCTTTAGTATTGTTAATTTTATTCATTAGGTCACTTTGGTTATTAAAAACCTGTATCTCCCTGTTTAACCTATCAAACTCGTTCTCCAACTCAACTAATTTATTTTGATCTTTTTTAATTCCTATATCTAACTCTTTCAAGAAATCTGATTTCTTGGTCTCTTCATATTTGTTCATCAACTTCCCCAACTCCTGCTTGGCTTCATCAAGCGAATCCTCTGTTAAAGTTGAACTGTTGATAAGTGCATTCAAATCGTCAATTCTAGATTGAAGTTCAGAGATTGAATCTTGTTTAAGCTTGTTCAGGTGATTTTGATTTGAAATGACTTCGCTAATGGATTGTAGTCTTTCAAATCCTTTTTGGCGTTTCTGTTGATTGGCCATTTTTATATCAATCAACTGCAGGTTTGTCGACTCCAACTTGGCTTTCAAGTCAGACTGGAACTTCGATTTATCACTGCCATCGGTAATGGTATTAAGCTTGTCGAGATTTTGCTTGTACTGGGTCTCCTTGAACCCCAAACTTCCCTGAAGTTTATTGAGCTCATTCAACTGTTTCTGATTATCGTTGACTTTTAGCTTCAATGCATTGTTCTCGTTAGTGATCTTATCAATTTCCTCAGTATACTGTTGCAAAACTTGATTGAATTTAGTGAGTTTTTCCATTAAAACTTCAGTGGTATCTGGCAATAACTCTATGGAATCTCTTAATCTATTAAATTGTTGAATCAAAGTTGATTTATTGAATGTCAATTGATCATACTTACTCAAAATCAGTTGAAATTCTTGATTCGAATTGAATAAATTCTCGAGTTTTGTCTCGTTCTCTTCAATCTTTATTGATAAATCACCAATCTCGGTATTCAACTCATCAATTTGGAGTTTTAATCCATTCAAATTATCAACAATTTTTCTACTTCTTTTACGATCAATTTTGAGATGTTCTACTGATTTTTCCAATAATTTGATATCCACCGATAAATCCTTGTTAATAACTTTCAAATTATCGAGAATTCTGGTGAATTTAGACGCCTGGAAAATATCATCAAATTTCTTCTTCAATTGACTAGGTTCACTCAAGGGCCATAAACTCTCATCCTGATGGCAAAATATCACGTAATCTAAAATGGGTTTCGTGATCCCTAGATAATTCGGGAGCTCATTATCGATATCACTGCTTTTCCCGCTGACAGAAGTTCTCTCACCTCGAAGGTTTTTCTCTAGCTGATTTTCAAGCGTTTTAAAGGTGTACTTACTGCCTTTTTTCACCAATTGCATGGTTCTGGTTATAACATAATGTTCTCCTGATACACTTTTGAAATATAGTTTAATTTGAGCCGTTACAGCATTTCTCAGAGTTATATTTGGATCATTTATAAAGGCCCCACCCTTTGAATTTGGTGGTAAAAAACCAGTTGTAGCATATTTCAAACACTCAATTACAGTGGTTTTCCCACTCCCGTTAGCACCACATATCAAAGTTAAAGGAGTACCAAATGATATACTTTCAGCCTTTTCACAAGTGAAGGATCTTATACCTTGAATGGATAATTTAGTTATACTTGACATCGCGATGCAGATTGTTGCAAAAAATGAGAGTTAGATCAAAAGATCAAGAGTGAGCAGAGAGACAGGGCACTGGGACAGGGAGGGACTATAAACACTGTATTAAAAGGATAGAGACTCCCAGAGAGTCAAAGTGACTAGAAACCTTACTGGCGTATTATTACTACTTACTCAAATGAACACCCTCCAATTGTTCAGCTACATTATCGACAGACTTATCGGCTTGTTCAACCTGTCCATCTAAATCTTTACCTAACTCAACAAAATCTATAATTTCAAGCTCTTCCTCACCTTCATCTTCTTCTTCCTCGTCATCACTATCTTCACCTTCCATCTCATCTAGTTCATCAATTTCCTTCCCATTCAGTTCAAACAATTCGGTAAACTGTTCAATCAACTCATCTTCTTCTTCCAACTTATTACCGTTGATTTCTAACTTATCAACATTGATTTTTCCTTCTTTGATAAACTCATATAATTTAGTCAACAGAGCTTTATCAAGTTCATTATATTGTAATTTCAACAACTTCAAATCATCACAAGTAGGTAAAACATCAATGATCTTAGAAAATCCCTTTGATTTAGCTAAACAATCGTTCAAATTTAATTCTGTCAATTGTTTCCAGCTGGTTAAACTATTAGAAATTTCATTAGATCCTAAATAAGTCAAAGTGTTATCTTGTAAATCCAAAACTTTCAAGTTTTTATTGGCTTTCAACCCATTCACCAAAGTAGCAATTCCAACAGGTCTAATACCATTTTGATATAATCTTAATTCCTGCAAATTTTCATGGTTAATCAACCCTAAAGTCAAATATTTCATCGACCCATTTTCTAATCTGTTTCTACCACAGATAAAAGTCTTTAAACTTGGGTATTTTTTAGCCTTTTTCAATCCTGAAAGTTTATAAAGAGCCTTACCGATTCTTTCCCCGGCAAATGGACCCATCCCATTATTTGACAAAATCAAATGTTCAATGGTGTATGCCTTACTCAAATAACTCTCAATAGGTTCGATGGTTTGTAAACCTAAAGCATTATCACTTAAATTGATAGTTGATAAGTTTGGACATTCCAACAAGACAGGAAGTAAATGATCTAAACATTTTGGAACTTCAGTATTTAATCTACCGGTGAAGATATCACTTAAATTTATTTCCACGAGCGAGTGTTTAAAATTGGCTAATACTTTACTGATTGCTTCAGCTGATTCTATCCCGATGGTATTACCAGATAAATCAATAGATTTGATATCAGATTTTGAACCTAATTCTTTAACAAGAAAATCGACATCCGAAGCACTTGTTAATTTTAACTGTTTACCAGCAATAGAGTAAGACATGGTTAGATTCTACACGACGGCGCACTTTAGCTGAAAAATTTTAACTTGATTTTCATCCAAAATGTCAGGCAGAGAACAAGAAGAATCATTTTTACAAGGAATTAAAAAATTACCAGTTTATACTATTGGAGTCAATGTTGTATTATTTGCAGCTGGTGTTGCTTTTGTTCAATCTCCATTGATGGATATGTTAGTTCCTCAATTATAGTGTATATAGTGAATAAAGCAGACTGAGAAGAATGAAAAGAATAGTGGGCGAGGGTGGTGTTGGTGTTGGTACAGTGATGATAGTGGTGGTACAGTGGTGGTGTTAGTGATGGTGCAGTGGTGGTGGTGTTAAGGATGGCAGTCATGGCAGTCATGGTACAGTTATGGTACAGTCATGATACAGTCGTGGTGATCTTAGCGATGGTGATGATACAGCAAGTATGGTGGGTGAATGAGTCTGGGCTGGTGTTCAACGTGACTGTACTCTCCTGTTAGCTGTGCTTATTTTACTGTCACCATGTACTTTTAATGTCTACTACACTCTCCTACCTTTACCACTCTACGACTACAACTACCTTTACCACTCTACGACTACAACTACCACTACCATTACAACTACCACCACCACTACCACTACCATTACAACTACCACTACTACCACTACTACTACTACTACTACCACTACTACCACTACTACCACTACCACTACTACTCTACCACTACTACCACTACTACTACCACTACTACCACTACTACTACCACTACTACCACTACTACTCTACCACTACCCCCACCACTTATAGTCTCTAACTGTCTCTGACCTCTCAGTGTGTCAATACCACTCCTCGGAGTCGGCTATATCTCCGCTGACCTTCCCCCTCGAATACCGCCAGTGCGTGTCTACGCATGTCACTATGTCGTCACATGGCTCCATCCATACTACACTCTACACTCTACACTCTACACCACATTATATTCCTACCTTATACCCCCCTATACCTTTCCTCTAGTCTACTCTACAACCTCAAACTTTCACAAGCTCTGTCGTACGATTCTACCCCATATTCCATCAAATCACCCAATGTCAATAACCTCGGTCCCTCGCATGTTTTTCATTTTGTGGGGACCGTCCAGCGGATATAAAAAATCAAGCTCCCCCATCATTTTTTTTCACTAAACATGGCATTTTCTGTTAAAAATACTGTTGACTCAGCTCCAGGTCCTGATCCAAAAACTTCAATTCAAGGTGAAAGACAAGCAAATCAAAAATGGGATCCCGTATTAATGAACCATTTTTTAGAAGGTTCAAAAGAGACTAGTGAACTCAATGCCGTTTTGCTTCAACAAATGGAAAGAGACCCAATTTTAAAATCTAATCCTCATTTTTATGATTTAAGTAAAGAAGAACAAAGAGAATTAACTGCTTTAAAAATTGACAGAATCTCTCAATATTTGGAAGGTGATACTCCTAATGAATACGCTAGAAGATCTAGTTTAATCTCAGTATTTGATCCTCAATTAAACACCAGAATTGGGGTCAATTTAGGGTTGTTTTTACACTGTATCAGAGGTAATGGAACTCCAGAACAGTTGAAATACTGGGCCGTTAACAAGGAAACCAATATCTTGAAACACATTTATGGGTGTTTTGCCATGACTGAATTGGCTCACGGATCCAATGTAGCTGGTTTGGAAACCACCGCTACTTTTGATAAGGAAAACGATCAATTCATCATTAACACTCCTCATATTGGTGCTACTAAATGGTGGATTGGAGGTGCTGCTCATTCAGCTACCCACACTGCTTGTTACGCTAGATTGATTGTCGATGGTAAAGATTATGGGGTTAAAACTTTTGTGGTTCCATTAAGAGATTCTGACCATAAATTAATGCCAGGTATTACTGTTGGTGATATTGGTGCTAAAATGGGTAGAGATGGTATTGATAATGGATGGATCCAATTCTCAAACGTTAAAATTCCAAGATTTTTCATGTTGCAAAAATTCGCCAAAGTCAGCAGAGAAGGTGAAGTCACTTTACCTCCATTAGAACAATTAAGTTATTCTGCTTTGTTAGGTGGTAGAGTTACTATGGTTTTAGACTCTTACCGTGTAGGTGCTAGATTCACCACCGTTGCCTTGAGATATGCCATTGGTAGAAGACAATTCAAAAACGGTAAAAATGCATTAGAAACTCAATTGTTAGATTATCCATTACACCAAAGAAGATTATTACCTTATTTAGCCCAAACTTATTTGATTTCAAGTGGTGCTTACAAGTTAGAAAAGGAAATGGATATCATTTTGAACGATTTAGATGCTGCCGTTGCAAAGAACGATATGAAGGTTATCATGAAATCCATCAATGACATGAAATCCTTGTTTATTGATTCTGCCTCTTTAAAATCAACCTGTACTTGGGCTGCTGCTGAATTGATTGATCAATGTAGACAAGCTTGTGGTGGTCATGGATACTCTGGTTATAATGGGTTTGGTAAAGCCTACGATGACTGGGTTGTTCAATGTACTTGGGAAGGTGACAACAATGTTTTAGCCACTTCTGTCGGTAAGCCATTAATTAGAACCATTGATGAGATTTTAAACAAGGGTAAAAAAGCCTCTGGTTCTATTTCTTTCTTGAACAAGGTCAAGGACTACTTGAACGAAGACAATGTATTGAAGTCCTTGTCTGATGTTGACAGTGTCGAGACCGTCTTATTGGCCATTGAAGTTTTGATCATTAGATTATGTAAAGATTCCTTAGATACCATCAAGGCCAACAAAGGAGTCTACGATGTCGTATCTTCAGCGATGGTTACCATTTCCAAATTAAAGGCCCACCATTATTTATTATCTGAATTCTTATCCAGATTAAATGAAGCTGATGAAAGCTTGAAACCATACTTGACATTGATTGCCAAGTTGTATAATTCAGCTATTGTTTTAGATAAGTTTTCTGGTGATTTCTTAACTTATTCAGTTCTTTCACCAAAATTGATGGGTAAAGTAAATCAAGAATATATTCCAAAATTATTAACTGTCATTAGACCATTAGCCATCAATTATACTGATTCATTCCAACAACCAGATATGCTTATCAATGCACCAATTGGTAATTACAATGGTGATATTTATGAGAATTATTTGGATGTTGTCAAAAAAGAGAATGATCCATTTAATTATAAGGCACCATATTCATCTGCCTTGGAGAGTATGTTGAACAGACCATCATTGTCAGTCAGACAAAGAAATGAGAGATCTGATGAAGTTGGTAAAATTTTATCTAAGTAGTGTTTATAGTAATGAAGTGTTTGTCTGTATATGCGTTCTCTATTGTGCATTTAGATGGTGTTATTAGTGTTCCTTGGCTCTATCGTCTCACGGCGAATTTTGGCTGCAAATTATGAGAAGAGCCCAAATACAAATGAACAAAATAGTGCACAGACCGTCTACTTGACGGCCACTTCGTTTCAAATAGTCAAATGTACGGTTTTTCATAAATTGGATTATCAAAACTTACTAACTGAAGGAACATCAACTATTGAGAGGGAACTCTGGCACTGTGCTTTCGAATGTAGAATTTTTGAGTTTTTGGCAATGGTTAGCCATCAAATAAAAGGGGATTTCAGATTGGGGCCAACAGATTAGGTATTCAGGTTATATACTTAATATATCGATTCTGTGTATTTATTTTTATACTTTGGATTATATACTTACTATTAGAGTGATAGGAGAGATATTAACAGAAATGATAACAAAGAGAATGAGACATTTCAATGAACTTCATTCCCCAGTTCGATTCAAGCTAGCTTCTGTTATCGAAACATCAATATACTCCCCTTTTCAGAGTTTTTATGACTGCACTTAGTGCTGTTGATGGATACTGGGGTCATCATGAATGGTAAGGCAAGAGAAGTTTGTAATATAGACTTCCTGAATCACTGTGTTGACATACAAAGATTACAATTGAAACTATTTAAATTATTCACTTGTGCTGTATGATATTCATACAATGGCGCTTAGATGACTATCATGTAAAGTAAAGGGTGGTGCCTTGGTTCAGTTGAGGACGCTTATTTCCAGTTTTCGCAGCCATTGCATTTTTGATCTACAATGTCATTCACCGACTATTCACTGATGTGAAAGCTACATTATAGAGATAAATATCTTAAATACATAAACCAACACTTATTCGTCACTTCTTCGCTGTACGGTAACAGTGCCAACTCTCACTCACTCTCTCTCTCTCTCACTCTCTACCACTCTCTACCACTTCCTCTCACTTCTCGCTCTCTCACTCTCACTATTTTTCTGTCTCTCACTCTCACTATTTTTCTGTCTCTCACTCTCACTATTTTTCTCTCTCACTTCTCACTCACTTCTCACTCACTATTCCTCGCCACCATGTCAAGAGAAGATCCACTTAAAGCAGAAAAAGATTTCTCAACCGTCCTCGATGAACAATTCCCAGAAATATCTTCTCTCCCTTATAAACAAGCAATCGATAGATATCTTGTATTAGAAAAACAAACCAGACAATCATCTGATTTAGCATCTTCAAAACGAGTTTTATCGGCAATTGTTAACACCTTAATTGATAATCAAGATTGGGATTATTTAAATGAATTGATTCCTATTTTATCCAAAAAACATGGCCAATTGAAAAGTAGTATTCAAGCTTTCATATCGGAAGTGATTGATAATTTACCTAAATTAGATGAATCAAATAAACAGTCTTTAGACACCAAAATTAAGTTAATTGAAACCATTAGGACCGTTGGTGATAAAAAAATCTTTATTGAAGTTGAAAGAGCCGTTGTTTCCAAACAATTGAGTGAGATTTATTTGAATAGATTAAATGATTTAGATAAAGCAGTTGAAATCTTGTGTGATTTACAAGTTGAAACTTACTCATTGATGAAATTTGACACAAAAATCGAGTATATTTTACAGCAAATCCACTTGGTGTTGATGAAGAAAGATTATGCTCAGGCTAAGATTTTGTCGAGAAAGATCTTGTTGAAGACTTTGAAAGGGTTTGATAAAGCTGAAGAATTTAAATCCATTTACCTCAATTATTTAATTGAAATCAATGAAAATGAACATGATTATATAACAATTGTTGAAAATTCATTAAAATTAATTGAATTATCTCAAATTCAAAACCTGCCAGATTTCAAGAATATTTTAGTATCAATTATCTTTTACATAATTTTATCTCCATTTGACAATTTACAACTGGATTTGATTTCAAAGATTAAAATCAATCCTTTGTTCTCCAAGAATGTCGATGCAAAGCTTTACAAATTATTGGAAATCTTCACAACTGATGAATTGATTCATTGGTCTCAACTTGAATCTACGTACTCCAACGATTTCAAATCGCTGAAAATCTTTGAAGATTCTACCAATTACAAGAATTTACAAAAGAGAATTGTTGAGCATAATTTAAGAATCATCAACAATTACTATAACTTCATCAAACTCGACAGATTATCTTATTTGTTACAATTAAGCAATGATGAAGCAGAAAAGAATGTCAGTGAATTGGTTAATAAAGGAATGATTAGTGCTAAAATAAATAGACCAAAGGGGATTATCAAATTTGATAAACTTGGTAAAACTGATGATTCTATCAATAATTTATTGAATGACTGGTGTTATGATGTTGAGAAGCTTTTAGATGAGATCGATCAAATTGGTCATTTAATTAATAAGGAAGAGATGATGTATGGAATCAAACAAAGTAGTTAATCTGTTTATAAATCAATAAAAGACTTAGCAGAAACAAGAGAACCTCTTGACGCAATGGTAGAGAGGTAGAATTGATTTGGGATACTTCCAAATAATCATCTTATTCGTATATATATATATATTTATGCTCAGTAGAAAAGAGCAGTGGCAGCAAATGCAATTACTGATAACCATCCAGCAGTTCTAAGAGCTGGAGCACTGTCTTCAGATGAAGCGCTTTCTTCATCATCGTCTCCGCTGGAACCAGAAGAGCCAGATCCAGAAGATGAACTAGAGGATGAACCAGAGGATCCAGATCCAGATCCAGAGCTTGAAGTTGGCATGGATCCAATTGAACTATAATCATCAGAATCATCAACGTCATTACCGTCAGCAACACAGGCCCATTGAGTTGAAGCATCAAAACCATTTCCTGATGGTTCAGCATCAGCGATAATGTATTTCAAGGCACCTCTTGGAGTGTCAGGAATATCATTATCAGCAAGCCAGTTGTCAGAAGTACTAGGACATTCAGAGTAATCTAAATCTTCTTGGAAAGCTCCGTCTCCAGTTGGATTATCGACACTGTCAAACATTTCCTTCAAGTTATCGTAATCATCATTGGTACTAACATCATCTCCATCAATTTCAACCAATCCATACTCGTTGGCTTCTTCAGAGTATTCGTAAACCAAACCTCCAGAGAAAACGTGAGTCATTCTTTCACTGTAAATTTCTTCAACTTCAGTGAATGGTCTTGGTCTAACTTCATTACATCCATATTCAGATAAGAATAATGGAATAGAGTAGTTAGAGTAAGATTCGACTTTTTGGTCGTATCCAGATCTGGTGAATGAGGATCTTCCACACCAAGAGTAATCGTTGAAACCAAACATATCGACTCTGGCCATTTCATCGTCACCACAATTGAAGTAGTGAGCGGTTTCTAAACGGTTAGCTTCAACATCAGCAGCTGAGTAACCCACAGGGATTCTTCTTAACCCTCTGTTTCTGATGAAAGTCTTCATATCTCTAACAACAGCCTTGACGTAAGTGGCAGCAGCAGTGGAATCTTCGTCATTGATGACTTCATTAGCAGCGAAGAAACCTAAGGTGTTGTTGTATTCAGCGACTCTCAAAATTGAAGCAAAAACTTCGTTCAAGTACATGGTGTTGTAAGAGCATTCGGAGGTGTTACCTCTGGTAATGGAGGCGTAAGGAGTGTTGACATCGAAAATGACATAAATACCTGCATCAGCTAAAGCGTCCATACATTCTTGGTGATCTTTAGTATTATCGATGGAGTAAATTCTGATGGTGTTGATACCTAAATCTCTGAAATATTCGATATCACGTTCACAGGTATCTGGTTCAGCGATTGGATCGGTTAAATCAGATGATCCACCTGGTTGATAATCTAAACCTCTGATGTAAAATCTTTCACCGGTTTCAGAATTAAAGAAGGCATTACCTCTGACTTCTATTGGGGCAATGGAAATCACAAAGCTTATTAAGAAGCAAAGAGAAATCAAAAATTGCATAGCGAATGTGGAATTAAAATTATTGAAGCAAGATGGGGGGAATTAATATTTAAATAACACTAAATTTCAATTCGTTTAGGGCTATTATGAAACAAAATGTAAAATAAATAAACTTGCCATGCTAAGAAATAAACATCAATGCTACAAATGCTTATAATTTTAAAAAAAAAAAATAAACTGAAATTAACCCCAAACAAGCAACTGCAGTAAGCCTCGCAGATCTGCGCATACGTAGTGGGTACCTTAGTAAGACGGCTGCACACATTCTATACTCTTACCACCGCTCTCTTGAAAATTCACATTTAATACCCTAAAATGTTGTATGTTTCCATCTAACATCATCTCTGTAGTTTCGTGTTTGTTGAAGCCAAGCACCAAGAAACTGCGACAAGAATTTACATCTTCGCATAATGACAAGCAAAAACATACACCAAGATTTTACTTCGCCATCTGGCGATCGTGTCGATGACGACTGATTTGGTCGGGTACTAACTGTATATAATGAGACTAGCGATATATTAAATAAGATTACGGATATATTGCAAATTCGAAAATGTTTAGAGCTACGGTCAAAATAACGAGAAAATGTCGTTTTTTTGGGGGGATGAAAGTGGCTGAGATCATAACTTGCAAGTGTTTATTTACCGTGTCACTGACCGCACTCGGGGTTCCTAAACCAATTGTATGGAAACGGGGGCGGGGCTCGTACAAATCTCGTCACGTTGGCTAGATCACTGGATCACCGGGGCACCGCGTTGGTGGGGCTTCGGCTAAAGAGGCAGTACACCCTGTAATTGGGTGGGGCACGTCAATGTTCTTTTCGATATATAAATATATATATTGGTTCTGCCACACCCTCTAACCTACCGCTCGAATCAAATGTAACCCACACTACTATTTTATCTCTGACGCTTGATTACAAGATCGCGAATTTTCAACTTGATCAACAACCATGGCATCTCAAATTCATTTCCTTGACATTAAGGGCAAGTCTCTTTTGTCTCGAGATTATAGAGGAGATATCGATCTTCATGCCATTGATAAATTTCCCCTTTTATTATTAGAATTGGAAAATAATAGTGGATCCGCCAATGCCAGTGATGATTCAAATTACAGACCTTTCATTCACCACCAAGGCATAAATTATGTTTTCATACATCATAATAATTTATATATTTGTGCATTAACTACCAAGAATGAAAATGTCATGTCGATAATAATATTTTTATCCAAATTGATTGAAGTTTTAACTCAATATTTTAAGAATCTTGAAGAAGAATCAATTAGAGATAATTTTGTTATTATGTACGAATTGCTCGATGAAATGATGGATTATGGTATGCCACAAACCACTGATACAAAGATCTTGAAAGAATACATTACTCAAGATTATTATAAATTAATCAGAAATACTCCTTCGAGAATTGTTCAACCTCCTAATGCAGTTACTAATTCTGTTAGTTGGAGAAAGGAGGGAATTTTTTATAAGAAGAATGAAGCATTTTTAGACGTTATTGAATCGATAAATATGCTTATTAATGCTAACGGACAAGTTTTAAATAGTGAAATTTTAGGTGAAGTTAAAATCAAGAGTCATTTGAGTGGTATGCCAGATTTAAGACTTGGATTAAACGATAAAGGAATATTTAATACCAACGACGATAATGAAACACCCACCAATTCAAAAGGAATTGAAATGGAAGATATAAAGTTCCATCAATGTGTAAGGTTGTCTAAGTTTGAGAATGAAAGAATCATCACTTTCATCCCTCCAGATGGTGAATTCACTTTGATGTCTTATAGATTATCTTCTACTCAGTTTCTAATGAAACCATTGATTGCCGTCAATTGTAAAACCAAATTACATAAACACTCAAGAATAGAAATTTTGTGTTCGGTTAAAACTCAAATCAAGAAAAAGTCCACCGCTAATAACGTTGAGGTGATTATCCCAATACCTGAAGACGCTGATACCCCCAGATTTTTACCAGAATATGGTACCGTTAAATGGATACCGGAGAAATCATGTATCATTTGGAAATTAAAGACTTTCCCAGGTGGTAAGCAATATCATATGAAGGCCGAATTAGGTTTACCAGCGGTCGATAACGATGAAAATTATCTCTTGAAAAAACCAATAAAAGTGAATTTTTCAATTCCTTATTTCACCACTTCGGGTATCCAAGTGAGGTATTTGAGAATTAATGAACCTAAACTCCAGTATCAAAGTTATCCATGGGTAAGGTATATAACTCAATCTGGTGAAGATTATACCATTAGAACTAAATAGACCCTAGTCGCACAATACACAATTTTTCATGGAAGACATAGTTAAGGAAGAGATCAGACAGTATCAATTAATATCCAAATCGAAATCTCTAAGAAATCTTAAACCCAAATATGCCAGTCAGATTGCAAAACAGGTTAATTCACAAGAATTGAAACAACTCATAAATAAGAAATTCAGTTACACTCAAAAGATTTTAAAACTACTAAATAGCGTTCTGGTGCGAGATGAGGACGATGGTGATGATATTGACTTGGACCCCCAAGTGTTGACCAACCGATTCCTTGTCGAGAAATACATTGATCTGATGCTAAAAAATCCTCGGAACAAACGCAAATTGCAAGATTTGGTGCTGAAACATCAACAGTTTGAATCTTCCATTGCAGCTAAGCGACAGGAACTTGAAAAATCAGGGAAAAGTGATTTTTCAGAATTCGATAATCAGGTACTCAAAGATTCAATACAGCTCCAAGAAGAATCAATAAATGTATTGGTTCAACTTCAAATTCCGTATTTTGTATTGAAGAAATCATATCATCACCCTGAGCTTCAACAAGATAAGCAATGGCTTCTCACGCATGTTACGAAATATTTTAAATAGTGTTTATATCGATTAAATCCCTTCTATGGACTATATACATTATCGTTAGTCATTCTACGACTTAAAACGTTAAAGGCTTCAAGCCTACTAAATTTACAAATCGGTGACACAACCTTTAGAAGCATCACTGACCAATAAACTATATTTATGTAAAGTACCTCTCTTATATCTTGGTTCAGGAGCTTTCCAAGAAGCTCTTCTCTTGGCCAATTCTTCTTCACTTACTAAGAGGTCTAATTTATTGTTTTCAGCGTCAATGACGATTTGATCTCCATCTTGAACTAATCCAATTGGTCCACCTACTGCTGCTTCTGGAGTGACGTGGCCAATTAAGAAACCATGAGATCCACCAGAGAATCTACCATCGGTTAATAATGCAACATCTTTACCTAAACCGTAACCCATGATGGCAGAACTTGGTTTTAACATTTCTGGCATACCTGGACCACCCTTTGGTCCTTCGTATCTGATAACACAAACAGTCTTTTCACCCTTTTTAATTTGTCCATCTTCCAAAGCAGCAATGAATCCTTCTTCCTTATCAAATACTCTGGCCATACCTTTAAAGTAAGTACCTTCTTTACCAGTAATCTTACCAACAGCTCCACCTGGAGCCAAGGTACCTTTCAAAATTTGCAAATGACCAGTTGGTTTCAAAGGCTTAGAAACTGGCATGACGATATCTTGTCCATCTGGTAAACCTGGTAATTCCTTCAAGTTTTCGCTGATGGTCTTACCGGTGACAGTTAATTGACTTCCATCAATGAGACCTTCTTCAACCAACAATTTCATAACTGCAGGGGTACCACCATGAGTGTGTAAATCAGCCATAACGTACTTACCACTTGGTCTGAAATCACAAATCAATGGAGTAGAGTCAGAAATTCTTTGGAAATCATCAATGGTGATTTCAATATCGAAAGATGAGGCAATAGCAATCAAGTGCAACACAGCGTTGGTGGAACCACCAGTAGCGATAACATAAGTGATGGCATTTTCAAAAGATTTCTTGGTGATGATATCTCTTGGTTTCAAATCGAGTTCTAATAACACCTTGATGGCTTCACCAATAGTATCACATTCTACAGCTTTTTCCTGAGAAATAGCTGGAGAAGAAGAAGAGTATGGCAAAGATAAACCCAAAACTTCAGCAGCACTGGCCATAGTGTTAGCAGTATACATACCACCACAAGCACCAGGACCTGGGCATGAGTTTCTAACAATATCCATTCTTTCTTCGTTGTCAATTTGCTTAGATAAGTATTGACCGAAAGATTGGAAAGCTGAAACAATATCAACCTTCTTTGGCATATTTGGATTGTTTTGACCGCAAGAAGTCTCACCTGGCATAATAGTACCACCGTAAACCATGATAGATGGTCTGTTATGTCTACCCATAGCCATCAAAACACCCGGCATGTTCTTATCACAAGATGGAATGGCAATATTAGCATCATACATTTGAGCCATAGTCATGGTTTCAAACGAATCAGCAATGATTTCTCTTGATTGTAAAGAATATTTCATTCCTTCAGTACCATTGGTGATACCATCAGAAACACCAATAGAGTTGAATTGCATACCCTTTAATCCAGCATTATTGACACTGTCATTACAACGATTGTTAAGATCCATTAAATGCATATTACATGGATTACCGGTCCACCAAACTGAACCTACACCAACTTGGGCCTTTGACATATCTTCATCGGTGAATCCCGTAGCGTACAACATAGCTTGGGAAGCACCTTGACTGACATCTTCCGTGACAATGGAAGAGTGCTTATTAAGCTTCAGTCTAATGGCAGTTTGAGTGAAAGCTCTAATAAACTGTTTCATAGTTAACTGAAAAATTTGATGAGTCAAGTGCGTTTTTATCGGGCCGCTTGCAGGACCTGGGCATCGCGCTCGAACGGAGCCAGATTTACCAATGAGCGATGGGCTATTGGTAAGGAGGGGTGAGCAGGGTTTTGTGTCAAATTTATTTTTTTTTTTTTTTCTAAATTTAAGATCTAAGACTAGACTACATAATTTTAATGGTGGATTTCAGTAGTTTACAAATCACTGTAAATTACCGGAGTCTCGTTATTGCATCGGCCATAAACCCCATTTTTCCTCACTCAAATACAAGGGTCCCCGGTTCGAGTCTCGCGCGCAATTAAGTCACAGCCGCATCATTCTCTGCCACGACTCACCTAGTCATTAGGTCGGTGTCAGGCCGCGAGTGTGAAAAATCCCATATAATGGCCGAGAAAAGATTATTCAAAGAGTATAATCAGCTCACAAAGAAGAAGGGGAAGTACAGTAATCATCAGATATTAAGCTTGAGCCCCGATGATGATGATATATTCACTTGGTCTGCCACAATCTGCAAAGATACCAAAAAAGACTCAATGTTCTACTACGGAGGGAAATGGATCTTAGATATCAAAGTGTCAAATCTGTACCCTATTAATCCACCAGTGATATCTTTCAATAAGAAAACACCAATTTCTCACCCAAATATAAATTTCGACACTGGAGAAATTTGTCTTGATATCCTAAAATCTGGTTCCTGGTCTCCTGCTTGGGACATAGAGCACTTGGTTATTGCCATCTTGATGTTAATTGATGACCCTGAACCAGACTCTCCATTAAACATCGATCTGGCCAATCTATATCGCCACGATAAAGTAGCATTTGAAAGTTTTGCTCAATATATCATATGGAAATATGGGACTTTGAATGGGCCTCGTGATAAACAAGGACTTAAACAAGATCAAGATTTGACCATCGATAAGCAAGCCGAATTATCCATTGAAACAGTCAATACCACCAATGTTATTAAAGACGTGGGCAAGCAAGTGACAAAAGAATTTATCGACAAGGTAGATGAGATCAAACACTCGAAACAGAACTCATTTGACCTCTCTGATAGCGAAGAGAATTATAATAATGCCAAGAAACAAATTGCTGATAAGGTAAGCAAACAAGTTGAACAGCTTGTATCCAGAAGTGAGTCTCCTGTTGAGCAGGAGCCAGTTGAAATAAAATCGATCGATGCTACTATTGAAGATGAGAAGGAGAAGTTTTTAAGAGAAGTGAATAATAAAGTAAAGGAGTTCACTGATCGTCAAAAAGATGCTAATGGAGAATTGGCTGGTGAAACACAAGAGCTCTTTGTGCCTGATCCCAATGTAGAACTTGAAGCCAAAGACGAAGTTTCCAAAGAGTCTGAAATCCCGCAAGACTCTGTTCCAATTCCTGAAGTCGCCGTCTCACAGCCAAACAAAGAAATAATATCAAGTCTGCCACCAGACCCACGCTCAGGCCACTCCCTCCCATCATCTGAGACATTGGTAACAGAAGCCGCACTGACTAAACCCATTTCTTCACCACCCACAGAACCATCACCCGCCACCATAAGTCCAGTAAACTCAATCAAAAAATCCCTTTCTCTACGTTCATCAATGACAAGTTCAGGAACTCGTAAACGTGATAAGCTACGTACGCTTCTTAAAAAAGACAAATCTATATAACTACATAATGAAGACGATGAATACACGCGATACCAGTAAACGCGAAAATAAACAACATGTCGGGAGAGCTGAGATCAGAACTACTTAAGTGGATTAATTCAACATTTTACTTATCTTATTCCAAAGTTGAACAATGTGGTGATGGTGCAGTTTATTGTCAAATTATGGACTCAATTTATCAAGATATCCCCATGTCCCGAGTAAATTTTGATGCAAGAGCCGAGTACGACAGACTTGGAAATATGAAAATTTTACAAGCAGCATTTCAACGTCATGGTATCACCAGAATCATTGATGTTGATAGACTAGTTAAATGTCGTCTACAGGATAATTTGGAAATATTGCAATGGTTGAAAAAATACTGGCTGGAAAAGAAAGATGTCAATGTTGAGTATGATCCAGAGGGTCGAAGAAACGGGAAACCAGGTGTTAGGGTTGCCAGTGGTAGTGCTGTCAATGGTTCGAGAATTGGGTCAAGAACACCTAGTGCCAGGGTAGGTTTGAACGGTACTCGTGCTCCTAGTGCTACCGGAACCAGGACTGTTAGTGCTACCAGCACCAGAAGTACCAGTGCCTCTGGTAGTAGAATTGCCAGTGCCGCTAGTGGTAGAGTTGCCAATGGTACTGGTACAAGAGCCGCTAATGCTGGTAGCAGAATCTCCAGTACTGGTGGTACCAGGGTGGGATCTGCACCTAGATCAGTTCCTGGGACTGGACTTAATACGCCTCAGATCGAGACTAAGATATCACAACTTACAAACCAGATTCAAGAGTTACAAGCACATAGCGAGCTGTTGGAAGCGGAAATTAATCAAGTCAAAGAAGACCGGGATGAATTGCTGCTCGAGAGGAATTTCTTCTATAACAAACTCATAGATCTCGAAGACTTGGTAAAATTAATACAGGAATCAATGACAGAGAATAAAACTACCATTCAATTTGGCGGTAGAATCATAAGTAATAGATTCGATGATGTTTTAAACGAAGTACTAGACATACTCTATGCTAAACAAGAAGGATTTGACGTAAGTCCTAAACAAGAATACCACGATGACGAGATGTCCGTGGAAGATAAGTTCAATCTTGAGGATGAAACTTTTTGATCCGTTGCATTAATAGCATTTATAGCTTAATAATCTGATTACTGCTCCTAAACGCTTGTTAATTCCCCACACCCTTTGTTAATGTCTCACCCTACACTGTCTCAAAACTACCGCTCTGCCTAACTATCTTTCCTGCACAGTCGCGAAGCCATAAAAAAAATACTTGCAAAAAAATTTTTTTAACGTAAATATTTATTCAAGGCTGCTTTCTGTGCCCATTCAAGTTTTTGATCTATTCATAATAATAATCTTTGTTTCCTATAAAGAGTAATCATTTCCTCGAACAGTCTGTTTCAACATATATTCATTGCTAAAAAACCACATAAAACTTCATCATGACAACTGCTCATACTCAGTTCAATTACAATCGGCGAAACAGTGTAACAACTTCCCAACCTTATACAATACCTTCCAAACATCAAATACATAGTCAGTCGCCACATGGCCATCTCCCGCCTGGTCACCACCAAACTCACCAAAATCACCACCACCAAATCCATCCAGGTCATCACCAACACAAACACCGTAGCATAAGCCATGGTCATCAAACAAGACCAATATTCAAATCCGAACCAGGAACGAATAATGAAGCGGTCATAGAGGATGGGGATATGATGTCGTCTTCGGTGCCTACATTATCTCGAGAATTTGTCGTTAGACGTATAAGTGAAGGAGAAACTGGTAGATTAAAGGAAGAGCTCAAATGCGAGGCCTGTGGGAAAGGTTACAAACACGTCTCGTCACTTGCAAAACACTTATGGGAGCATACACCTGAATGGAATGTCACTAAAAAATTACTCATATCCAAACATCAACAAGTCCAATTACTCGAAGCTGCTAGTATATTAGTAGGGATGAATGATGAAGATAACGGATCCCGAAGAAATAGTGTATTTAACGAAGAGGATATTCACAAGTACGGAGATCGTAAAAATAGTATATCACAAGATCCTCCAAATTTAACTAATTCTGTTCCAAAAAGCGTCCATTTTGTCACTGGTGGATATTTAGACGTGAAAGAAAAGTACAAATCGAGATCAAATTCAATCGATAATTCACCTGGTGTGAACTCTCCTATAGTATCCCCTAGACGGGATTCACCGGATGAGGATATAATAGGACACATGGAATAAATTAATACATACCCTATCTTATGTTTCGTCACTCTCACCTGCCAGTCTCTGTCTCACTCTATCTCTAAGTGAGCTTCGCAGAGTGAAAAAATTTTCAAACTCAACTACCACAGTTTTGGCCCGATCACCTATGATCAAATATCCTCTTTCAATCCCAATCGTTTTGATTGGAGGCTTGAGGCAGAACACGGTAGTTTTGTTTGGATAATGAAAAGTGTATCATAGTACATCAAGAGCTGAAATAATTTGATTATTTCAGTCTTCCCACCTTTTGGTGTCTCCATTAGCACAAACATATTTACATTCACTATTTACAAATCATGCGTTTTCTTCAGTTTCTTCTCCTCTAATAATTTCTCCTGTCAATGGTTGTAATTTCTCATATTGTTGTTTTAATTTGAGCTGTTCTTGATGTTCAAGATCGTTTCTTAAGAGTTTCTTGTTCTCAGCAAACCTCTCTTGTCTTTTTTGTTCCATTCTTTTTGCATCTTTAATTGGGCCTTCTCTCAAAGATTCCCTTTCGGATTGTTGAGACCAATTTATAAACACAAATGATCCTATAGCAAACACTATTGACGAACCTAGAGTTACTTTGGATGCAGTTGACATTAGTTTTACGCGAATCACCTGGGCCTACTCAACACTATGATGGAGCGGACAAAACCGGGCTCGTGCCACTAAGGCCATATTCGGCCAAGTGGTCGCGGTCGGGTTTCGCAAATGGGTTCCCCCACCCCGCTGGTAGGGCCGTTGGTGGGCTTATACAATTTAAAGCCACTGATCATGTCATTCAACCCGCCTTTTCTCATCCGTAATTTGTAATTGCAACTTTATAAATCCGACCCGCCATTTTGGCTGTTTTTTTCCCTCTATATTCCGCTTTGTTTTCTAGTACATTTCCAGCACATCACGTCACACAAAATCACTGCGTCAAACAGATCGGTTGGTCTGCATCACCTGCAGTCATCACAGAAAATAAATAAACCCCCAAATTTGTATCAAATTAAATCTATATAAAACTATTAAATCTCTAGCATTTATATACTATATAATTGTAAAAAAAACCCTAAACTTTATTCAATTCAGTTCCTGCCCCAAATTACCATTTTATGCACCGCTCTAATTTCAACACTTTGCTCACAGCAAAATCCGACCCACACGGAAAATTTAAAAAACAATCTGTACACCTGCCGTTTATTTATTCACATAATTCAAAAGATTTGATAAAAATCTTGATGGAAGTATGTATATTATAATTTGTAATAATCAATTATTTATTAACTTTAAGAATTCGGAAAATAATATGATGAATTTAGATTCATCTGAATCCTTGGAATACCAAAAACCAAAAATTTCCAACTTGACCAAAAATCTTCAAAATAGCCATTACACTTCATTAGTATCTCCAAAATCACGTAGTCCATTACCTCAATCTTCAACTTCAATAGAAGAGTCATCCAATGGAGCTCCATCAAATATAGCTAATCCTGGTCATACGGCTTCTCAGAGTGTTCCTAATAATCCTCCGAGTTATTATCTGTCGGTGAGAGATGCATCGTATGGTGCTTATCCACCTCACCCAACACTGCACAGTTCGATTCAAGGGAATGCCAATCTCCCCCAGAACTCCCTCCAGCAAAACTCCCTCCAGCAAAATTCATTTCACCAGCTCCATCCGTCCCTGGTCAATTCCTTCAACCAGAACTCGTTACATCAACCTTACTCATCCGATTCATATCACAAAAGAGACTCTGTAAATTATATTCCTTCTTCTCATAACACTCCAAATATGGTAAGTTCATCTTACTCTTCCAATAACTCATACAAATATGGTGCATTTAAACCATCCCATTCGATCCCCACCACCAACGTCACCACCGATAATAATTTCATCCCAAATTTTCAGCGTCAATCGGGGTCCTTCTCGTTCCAGCCTGGAAGTCAGCAGCCCCAGAACCAATTTCAGAATCTCCTGTCACAACCACAACAACTGAACCAGTTCCAACGACCTGCTCCCTTCCATCAACACCTGTTCACCACTAGCGATAACCTGATAACCAATATAACTCCTACACCTCCACAAGCCATGAATTATGTAACTGAACCCGATCATTACATGTCATATAATGAATTCTTCCACAATCTCTCAATGGGTGATACAGAAGATGAGCACATTAATATTGTAGATTATCCAGTGAATGATTTGATATTGATGTTATCATGTCTTTTAACAAAAATCATTGAAGCAAATGATAAACTTCACCCAAATCATTTCAGTAATACAATAGCTATGTGCCAAAAATCAAAGGAAGAAAAACGCAAGAGAAGGCTTGAAAAACAGAGCCAAAAACTACACGATGAATCAGAACCAATTAAAATGGAATCTAATCGAGGAATTAATATAAATGAATCAATAATTGATGAAGATAGTTCAGAAGATGATGAAGATGATGATGATGAAATGAAAAATAGATATCTTACCAATGTATTGGCATTCCATGGTACAAACGTTCCAGGTATTTCTTTACATGCTTACTTGTCAAGAGTTTTAAAATACTGTCCCGTTACTAATGAAGTATTTTTATCATTATTAGTATATTTTGATAGAATTGCTAAAAAAGCCAATAATTTAAAGAAGGAAGGGGACAATGATAATGAACAGTTATTTGTAATGGACTCTTATAATATTCATAGACTCATCATTTCTGGTATAACAGTTCTGTCAAAATTCTTTTCAGACATTTTTTACAAAAATTTAAGATATGCAAAAGTTGGTGGATTACCATTGGAAGAACTCAATTATTTGGAGTTACAATTTTTATTATTATTAGATTTTAAACTCATGATATCAGTAGAAGATTTACAAAATTATGGTGATTTATTATTAAGATTTTGGAAAAGAGAACAAATTACTAATGAATTAGTGACAAATCCTAGAGAAGGTCAAACAAATCAAGATAAAAATCAACCAGTCCCCAGTCAATCCAATCAATCATAGACTGATTTTTTCTTCAATTCGAAAACTTGCATTATTCCGTTCATCATTACCGTATTATAGTGAACATTTTCCAATTACAATAATTTATATTGATAATTCAAACGTATTATATATTATATAAACATGCACAAATAAATATTAACCCAAATTTTAAATTAAATAGAACTGAATACCTTTAAACCATAATTTAGTGTTTTGGAGTGGGGATCCATTCAGGAGCATTTTTAACACAATAGCTATCAGCACAACCGCATGGTTTTAACTTTGTAACATCGGTTTGCTTATCTTGAACAATTAAGCATGGATGATATGGAGGTACTTGAGCCGGTGAATTTCTAGGTTTTGATGGGATATATGTATTTTCTAATAAATGTGATAATCTAGTTTTATCCATGATGCTATACAGTAGATCAGGAGGGGTCAGTTGTGTATTTATATTGTACGGATAAGGGATATGAAACGCTGCTGATAAGGTTTCTTTTTTTCTGAGCCGCAAGGCAACCATTTTGGTTGTTTATGACAACCAGCGTGGATTTAGTGATGTAGTGGGGGTTTAATGCATATCAATGATTAGCTGCAACTGTATAGGTGTATATGTGGCAATTACACTGTCTTTACTATAGATATAGGGCGTTTATATGAAGAAATAAATGGGTGTCAATATTTTGCAGCCACGCGAGTGTAATGCCTCACGGAAACCTGTTCCGTCAAATGTGGTACCACGGAAATAAACGGCAACAACCTGTATATATTGGCATAGACTGAGTCATCGTGTGATCCGTCGTTGGTTGTAGTCCTTGGTTGTACGTTACTGATGAATATGTATAAGGATATAGAGGAGCAACTACTAGACATTATTGCAGCTGTGTGAATATATAAGGTTGATTAGTAAATTCTATATACTTACTCTTTTTGGATTCTTTGTTGTCAAATCAATAATCGGAAATATGCAGTGATTGTTAGATTTGTGACTTTCGCAAATGCCGTCAATACAATTAAAAAGATTAAATAATTAAATTTGTTGAAACTGATATTATTGGGTTAAAAAAGCCCTTTTCTCCTACTATTGCTGATTATCTTACTTTTCTTTGGTTCTTTAAAGCTGTAGCTGAAACTATTTCAAGGTAGCCAAAGTAGTTCACCAACCGAAACTAAAGTTGCAGCATTTAGAGGGTCTTGATTATAGAGCCCTGGCTATGGGGAACATCAGCGGACTCATGAACTATGAGTGAAGGAAGATATTAGAGAGAGTTGGGATGTGTATTGTTCACTCTTTGAGTCGTCACTATGGATGAAGCATTAGTATAATTACGAATATGAGCTCACAGTCGTACTAAGATTTTTCAGTGATTAAAAGCATTATATCTTAATTGTGCAGTTTGGTGAAATTCATAGTGCAACAGCTTGATCTGTTAAATGAGTTCAAACTGGATTCATATTCAGTTTTTTAACAATGGAAAGTTGCATGCTTTCTGATATCTTCTGACATTCATACTTTAAGTCTGTCGTATAGACTCACTCTACAAGATCGTTCTGGTATTAAAATGGACCACCTGAAGCAGGGATACATCGGAAATCTGAATTTCAGTGGAAAACCCCAATGCCTGCTGGTAGCCTAGTTTTCCCTAATCTCTGCTGAAGGATTCACCAGAAGAAGAGTCGTGCCCATATCAACAAAATGAAGAAAACAGACTGAGCACCGATGAGGCACAGAAGAGACAGAAGCATAGAAACTATGGAAGCAAGTTAGCTGACTCCAATGGAGTTACCATACATCCACGTAAGAGAAAGCAGATATTCAAATAGTTAGCCAAATTTAGAAAAAAAAAACACTTTAAAAGCTTATAGAGAATAGAGAAACAAGGTGGTGAAACCCCAAAACTTGACATAACCCAAATAGAGTAGGAGACAATTCAATATATCGTGTATCGATTGATTAATATATTATCATATACATGGAATGACGACGGTTGACATTTACTTCTTACCAGACTTTTTAGCAGCGGCCTTCTTTTCCTTTTCTTGTTGGTCTTTGAGAACTCTCTTGACTATTTTTTGTTCTTCAATTAAGAAAGCTCTGACAACTCTTTCCTTGGTACAGTTGGCACATCTGGAACCACCGTAAGCTCTTTGGACAGTTTTGTGAGTCTTAGAAACTTGGGCGTATTCTCTGGATCTCAAGTTTGAGATACCAGCTAAAGCATTACCACAGTCACCACATTTTGGTCTTGAGGTAATTTTCTTTAAGTGGTGAGCAACCAACTTTCCACCTGGAGTCTTAACAACCTTGATCTTGTTAGATCTGGTGTTGTATGGATTATTTCTTCTATAGGTAACACGTCCGGCCATTGTAGATTGACTTTTAGTTTGTTAAAATTTTCAATGAGAATTTTTCAAATGAGAAGGTGCGACTGGGACTGAGAGACTGGGGATGTGTGTGTATAACCGAGGGAAAGCAGTCATGGGGGTTTCGCGAGGGTGTGCGGTAGCCAGGGCGCAAACCCTAAAATATACGATATAGTGTCATACCAGGTATCCAAACGTCTTAAGTACCACAGTGGCCACGTATATACAGAAGGGTCATAAGTGCTACCAGTGACTGCATCTAAATCACATTAAGTACTATGATCAATTCTACAAGCTCTTGCTTTGTCTTATTGTCTAACTAATATAGCTACTCTACAATTTAGCACTGTCTCTTTCAACTGCAATTGATTCAACTTCCAATTCGACACCTAATGGTAATTGTTTAACAGCAACACAAGATCTGGCAGGTTTATGGTCAGAAAAGTATTTAGAGTAAACAGAATTGAACTCAGCAAATTGGCTCATATCAGTTAAGAAAACGGTATTCTTAACAATACAATCTAAACCAGAATTTGAAGCTTCTAAAACACCCTTGACGTTTTCAATGGCTCTTTCAGCTTGTTCAGCAATAGTTGGTTTTTCACTCAATGGCTTATTGTCTGGAGTGTATGGAATTTGACCAGAAACATAGATGAAACCTGAAGTTAGTAAAATGAAAAATTATGGCTTTAAATAGTACTTACCATTGACTTTAATGGCTTGCGAGTAAGAAGCAGCTGGTGGTGGAGCATTGGTGGTTCTAATCTAATTATTAGTAAGAAGATTCAATTGAATGATATTGATTTACATACAGATTCTAATTTTGATGACATTCTAACTGATGAAGTAAATGATCTGACTAAGTTACGATTAAACATGGTGGTGAAAGAATGCGGCTCCGGCACCTACAGGCTCCGGAGCAAAGGGAGCAGGGCGTGTACTTTCCAGGTTGCGAAATTCCTGGGTTCCTGTCATTAGCTGCAAAATTGCAGACAATATGGCCTATTTCTTACCTGTTTTTTTCTTCTTTTTTTTCTTCTTCTTTTCCTTATCATCTCCTCTATCTTCCGATTTCATGAAAAGGTTCACCGGCAATGCTTCTATACAATCTTGAAATAAGGGAGAATTCAAGTACGTGGGGAAATCTTCAAGACTTTCTTTCAACGCTTCAAGGTGCTGAGGTGTTAAACGCTCAGTATTTGGCTCACCAGTCATTGAGTTTACAAACCCCTTTAATAATGTGATTAGCTGGATTGTAAGATCTTCAAACAGATTCAGTTGTAAATAATGGTCTTTACTGGACTTTTCACCATCTACAGGATATTCTGGCAGTTTGAACGATTCAGCTTCACCTGGCAGTTCACCACCATCCTGAAGCTCAAAATATACCGATCTTGCATCGCCACTCAATCCCAAAAATGGGAATAGAAATGATCTTATGAATTCACTATTAGCCCGGAAAATAGGCTTGGCAAGTGTAGAATTTTGGATCATAAGACATATAAGAGTTACAAGGTTTTTTGCGGTAGACTTTTCAAGACGAAGTTCGACTCCGTTGTCAAAGTTTATACCTTTCATGGCATCCAAGAAATCTTGAGCAGCCGAGAAGAATTGATAAGCTGCAATCAGTCTTTGTTCATCATTTAAATCGATGTAATTTTTCGATCCTGAGAGCTTGAATGGGCCCTCAATTGGGAACTTATTAAGCATATCAAATACAATTCCTATGAGTCCCATTGATAGATTTGGCTGCTTTAAAAAATATAGCATGGCTATTTCTTTCTGGTTGTATTTAGCTTTAATGTTCATTTCACTCTTCAATATTTCGGTAACGGCGTCAGTTGATAATTCGTAAAGAATACAGGCAGCAAGTTGTTGACTTTTGGCTACAATTAAATCAAATAATGATACACTAAAGATGGGAGTTATGAGATTGTCTCTGCAGAATTCATTGACCACCTCTTCTTTTGGTGTATGATCAAAGAATAAGCTAGGATAAAAATAAGCTTCTTCCTCGTTCAAAATGTACAGAGGATGGAAGTTTAGATTATATGCAATTGTGGTAAGGATTTTTTGCCCAAGATCAAAGAATTCTTGCAGGTCCAGTGGTTGATAGAGTAATTGGTAAATGGCAACAATGAAACTGTGGTCATCTTCGCATCGACTTTGTTCAAAGTATTGAGGCAGGTAAAATGAGTTCGGTTTCTCCGTATACCTTCTCATGAATTGTGTAGCTGTCATTTCACCATCCGTCTCTGAGCTTACAGCGTTTTCAAGAAGATCAGGCTGCCCTTCAGTATAGGCATCTTCGGCCTGACTGCCCTGAGTATAAAAACTATCATTTTCATCATACTCATCCGCTTCTTCAAACCCATCAAATATGTACCGTACATCTTCATCGTATCTGTCACCCATTAAATGACCTTCATCGTGCATCCCATCATACCCTTCGAATGATACACCAGCATTTAGTATGAATCGCAAAAGTTCAAATCTACGCACGTTCTTCGTCATGGCTCCACCATTGGCCTTAGTTCTATGAACTGGCTCATAAAATGTTTCTAATGAGACTTCTTCAGTATCTACCACATAATCATAATCTTCATAATTCAAAGATTCAACACTGTTTTCACCAGGTACACCGGCAAATGACAAACTAAAAGCCAGAACATACCTTACTAAGGAGGCACCTTTCAAGATCTCCAAAATAAAATCTGGAGTGTCTGCGTCTTCCTCTTCTAATCTTCTGTCGATTTGCAAGCACGTATAAACCACTACACTGTAAAGTTTCCAAATCTCGAGAAATTTATGCATATAGGGATTTAAGGCCATGTTGCATAAGCCTGAATCATCAATGAATAGTTTACGTAAAGAGTTCATCAATATACATGTCATCAAATAACACAATTTCAATGCTTTGAAATCCAGTGAAAGGTCTGCTTTAGGAGTCCATAGCTTTAATTTGGCATCCCAAAGTTCATCATAGCAGAACCCCATTATGTCCAACTCTGCCTCCTTCGACGGTCCGAGACTTTCTAGTAGTATCAACAAAAATTTGTATAATGTGATTGACAACTTGAATCGTTGATGCGACACTTCAACTCCAGGTTCTTCGTCGTGGAGGTATGCAATTGCAATGAAAGCGTCCGTAAGTAGATCAAGACTAAGCTGTTGTGTTTCAGACTGTGAAGGTTGTGTTTTTCGATCACATAGACTTACAAGTAAGTAGAAGATGTACTTGTCTTGAGGTTCGATGTCGAGGAATTGGTACAAGAATTCGTGGGTTTCATCGTTTGACGAGATATCTTCGTCTGTTGAGTCTGAATTTGTGGTGTTAGACTTCTTGACGAGGTGGGCTTCCATGGAGATGTTGCCGACCCGATAGGGGGAGTGTGGCTCTGACGGGGATGTCATGGGCCTATTTTGGTGTACTTGAACAGATGCCATTAGTGAGAAGTGCGACGGTGATGAGCAGGTGAGAGGAGGTTAAGATGGGCCCAGATGATGGTGGACCGTAATAAAATGGGTGATAGGAGGTATGAAGAGAGAGGCAAGACTGGTATTGGACTGGGTCAATGAATCAGGGACTACTCTAGAGAAATTGGTGAGACAATGAAACGGCTGCGAATGGTCCAGTTAGGTGATGGAAAATGTTGAAACGGGCAAATATAGAAGTGAGCTGGTACATAGATTGGTATATTAGGACAGAGGAATTATACAGTGAAGACTTTACGAGTAGTGTTGGTGGAGAGGGAAAGAACTTAGCTGTGTGAGTGACTCTAAAGACAGTACTGCCAGCCATTTGTGTTTGTGAATCTACGGTGTACTGCTTATTGCTTTTATTGAAGTCACTACAATATAAGCAGCTCATCCGTTCGTATACTTGATATTGACCGTAATCTTTTTCATGCTCTATTTATATACTCTTCTCAATTGCTGCAAAATTCGCTATTGCTGCAAATTCTTGAAACTCGCAATCTCGTAAACACCCACTAATATTATTTTATTATTTGCCATTAAATTAATGCAGACATCCATGTAATACCAGAGACCTGTTTTGAACGGTACCTGCGTCAAGCTCATATTAAGGCTGTTAAGGCTACCAAGGCCATAGTCACTGTTTCTTCAGTGCACTAGTGAAATCGGTGCACCCAGCACCAAATTTTGACTCCACTTCAAAGCCATATATGGAACCATACAACTATGATATATATCGTCACCCACACACAACTCATATAATCTATACAACCTACACAATCTATACAATCTATACAAAATACAACCTCCCACAGGCTAACCAACCGCGAGTTTAGAATGGACACACCGCGAAAATGAATGCCGAAAAAAACAATCCTGATCTAACAGTTGTTCACTTGACATACACACAATTGATTGAAATTCAATCGTGACATTATCATTGAAATTTGAAATTTAACGTAAATCATGGTAAAGATTGAAGAAATCGATAGAACTTCAACTTTTGCCTGGAATAATGATTGCTTACCTTTATTAGCTACCGGTACCGTTGCTGGGGCAGTTGACTTAAATTTCAACTCGTCTTCAAGTTTAGAATTGTGGGATATTTTTTCTGCCACCGATAAAAAACTGCCAATTTTCCTGGCTCCTGTAGACAATAGATTTCATGCTTTAGCTTGGTCTAAACCTTTTGATACTAGACCTAAAGGGTTATTGGCGGGAGCTTTTGAAAACGGAGTGATTGAGTTTTGGGATGTGGATATTTTGATTAAAACAAAGGATTTATCCAAAGCTTCTGTTCACAAATCTGAAAAGCATTCAGGGGATGTTAAGACTTTGGCATTTAATCCAAATGAAGATCATATCTTGGTATCTGGAGGTTCAAAAGGGCAAATTTTTATCTGGGATTGTAAATCATTCAACGATCCAACTTCTCCTGGTAAAGCCATGACTCCAATGGATGAGGTTTCCTGCGTAGCTTGGAATAATTCCGTCAGTCACATCTTTGCCAGTACGGGTAATGGAGGTTATACTTCAATTTGGGACCTTAAATCAAAGAGAGAAGTTTTGCATTTAGCTTACAATGGTGAATTGGGTAGAGCAAATTTCTCGTTTGTAGCTTGGCATCCAACTCAATCAACAAAGTTGATTACTGCAAGTGATAATGATGGTTGTCCTATTATTTTAACTTGGGATTTGAGAAATTCAAATGCCCCAGAAAAGATTTTGAAAGGTCATAAAAAAGGAGTTTTATCATTAGATTGGTGTAAACAAGATCCAGAATTATTGATTTCTAGTGGTAAAGATAATACAACTATTGTTTGGAATCCAATTACTGGTGTAAAGCTCGGAGAATATCCAACCACTGCTAATTGGGCATTTTTATCAAAATTCGCTCCAAACGCCCCCGATATCTTTGCAACCGCTTCATATGATGGTAAAATCACAGTTCAAACTTTACAAGATACATCTCCCCCAATTGCCACCAAAGCTAATACCAATGAGAATGATTTCTGGAATGAAATAGCCACCACTGAAACACAACAGCCAGTTTTCGAGGTTAAACAAGCCCCTGCTTGGTTAAAACGTCCTTCATCAGTGGGTTTTGGTTTTGGAGCAAAATTGGTTACAGTTACGAAAAACCTGGATGGTCAATCTGTGATCGAAATCAAAAAATTTTCTCCAAAGACTTCTGTTGATTCTCAATCTCTTAACAAAGCTTTGGATACCAACGATTTCAGTGAAATAATTGATAAGAGACTCGAAGGTGATTTTGTTGATCCAAAGGATAAATCTGATTGGGAACTCTTGAAAAAATTATCTTCCACCGATAAGAAGAGTCTTTTCACCGATGCTATCAAAAATGAGATCGAAGAGGAACCAATTGAATCCAATGGAGATTCTAAACCAATGGATGAAAAAGAGGAAACAGCTAAAGATGGCGATGATTTCTTTCTGCAATTGGGAGATAAAAGTAATGGATCTACCACCACAGAGCCAATTTATAATCCAACTGGAAGTTTCAAATTATTTGATGACTCAACTAATGATCTGGATAAGAAACTTATTAGTTCACTTTTGGCCAACAAAGTTGAAGATGCAGTTAAGAATTGTCTTGAAAGCGATAAATTGATTGAAGCATTAGTATTATCACTAGACGCATCTGATTCAATAAAAGAACAAGTCAAGAATGCTTATTTCAATAAGAATAAGGACTCCGAACTTGCTAGAATCATCTATAGTTCATCATCTAAGAACGTTACCGATATTGTTGCTAATGCTGACGTTTCAGATTGGAAAATCATCGCTAATAGTATCTCTGCTTATTGCACAGATCCTGCTGATTATAACAGTAAGATTTCTGAATTGGGTGATAAAATATTGGAGAACAATTCCGCCGACAGAGAAAATGCAATTTTATGTTATTTGGCAGGAGGATCCATTGACAAAATTGCTTCAATTTGGTTGAAAGAGTTACCTGATTTCGAGACTAAATTATTGGATGGGGAAAGTAATAACAATATAACCACACCATCTGATGCTCATTTCGAGTCCTTGTATAACTTTGCTGGTAAGATTTCTGCTTACAGAGCTATTTCCAAGGAAAGTGGTGTTCTTTCGGGCCCATCAATTGAACCAGTTTGTAAAATCATTCTGGAATTTGCTAATCTCCTTGCTAATAACGGTGAATTTGCCATTGCGGAAAAATTCTCTAGTTTATTACCCGATGACTTTGCCGGTTCAAAGGCATATAAAGAAAGAATTTCTAAAGCCAATGGTACATCCACCGTTCCTGCAGCTACTAGAACTTCAGCTGCCACAAAGGGTACTGGAAGATATAACCAATACGCTCAACCAACGAAACCTTTGGTATCTCCAGCAATGAAGTACGCTCAACCTTCAGTTCCAAGTATTCCACCTGCTCCAACTCCTTCCAGTAACGGTGCTCCATTGAACCCCTACACAAGGGCTTCCTCCATTCCTGGACCTCCAGCTCCCGGTGCCTCATTCGCTCCCGGTGCAGCTGCTCCTTTCACCCCTGCTGCTGCAGTTAATAGTTTCACACCAGCTGCTAACCCATACACTCCTCCAACTAATCCTTATGCTGCTCCTGATGTGCCAACTAATCCATACATGAGACAGCAGTCATCAGTGGTATCGCCTCCACCAGCGGGAGGTGCAGCTCCACCCCCAGCTGGTCCACCTAAACCAAAGTATAAGGAAGTAACTGATGGATGGAATGATCTTCCTGAAACATTCAAGCAGAAACCTGAAGTACGTCGTGCAGCACCAGCCGCTGTCTCTCCAGCATCTACTCCGTTCCCTGGTCCAACTGCTGGTTTCCCATCGACCCCAGGGTCTCAAAGAGCTTCTGTTGTAGCTCCACCACCAGCTCCACCAACTGCTAGCGGTCCTCCTCCTCAAAGTGGACCAAGACCTTTGTCCCGCTCTACTTCTAAGGTATCAGTTCCAGCTGCAGCTACTCCTCGTGCTTCAATCTCTCTGAGAAATAATAGATATGCACCTGCTGCAGGTTCCCCAGTGCAACCTCCGGTCATGGGAGCTCCCGGGTCTGGATTGCCACAACCTCCAACAGCTGGTTCTGCTCCTCCACCTGTGAATCCTTATGCTGCTCCAACCCCTGCACCACCAATGAACCCTTACGCTGCTCCAAGTGTTCCAAGTTCGGTGCCGGCTCTGCAAATGGCATCTCCAAGAACTAGCTACAGTGCTACAGCAGTTAAGAACCCATACGCTCCTCCACCGGCAGCAGTCAATGGAGCAGGTCCTCAAGGTCTTGGTCCAAGACCTCCTACCGGTGGTGTCATACCTCCAAAGCCTACAATTCAATCTCCTGCCAATGGGGCCGCATCTCGTCAAGCTTACGCGGCAGTTCCACCACCACCAGGACCAAACTTCCAAGCTCCTCCTCCTTTGTCCCAACCTCAAGCTGCAGTACCACCACCACCACCAGCTACGAAACCGCAGGAACCAGAACCTGAGAAGTTCCCACCTGGGGATAGAAGTCACATCCCAGAGGAGGTAAAGCCGGTGTTTGAGATCTTGAGCTCGGTTCATGAAGAGATCAAGCCAAAAATTCCAGAGAAATACGTCAAACATGGAATTGATATGGAAAAGAGATTGAACATTCTTTATGACCATTTAAATAATAGTGATTTACTCTCATCAGAAGGTATCAATAGCTTGAAAGAAATTTGTGACGTTTTACAGGCTAAAAATTATCAAGAAGCAAGCAGACTTATCCTTTCATTTGCTGCTACCTACCCGGATGAAATAGGACATTGGCATGCGGGAGTTAAGAGATTAATTAGTATGGCTGAAGCTCTTGGTAATTAGAAAAGAAAAGTTTATATGTTGTATATTTTTAAAACGAATTTTTAATAACATTTTCAATCGAATAACATTACTTCATATAGTTTGGCACCCCCCAAAGCTGAAGGGTCCACTGGGTGTTCATCATGAAGATCGCTGTATTCTATTAACAAATACCTAGCCAACAAGGGATCATCTAAGTCAAATCTGGTAGTATTGAAAAAATCTGGAACTTCTATCTCTTGACTTAGAGTTTCATTGAAAGGTGCCGATATTTCAACATTTTGTTCAACTACAGTGGAGAAAACCGTATCTTGATCCATAATATCAGCTTTGCCTGTTTTGAAGAACCGGTACTTATCAAGAACTCCAGGAGCATCGAAATCAACAGAAGCTAAGAGCTCATAAGGGTCCCAAGTTGTATCGAGTTCAAACACCGATAAACTGAAATTTAATGGTGGTCTTTCACCCCAATTGATTTCTCCACCAGTGATATTTTTGAATTCTTTCAAATCAACAAGAACTTTGGCTGTAGTGTCATTATACTTAGCTTGCCAATGAGTAAAGTTATCACCGTCATTGATCAGGAAAGGACTGTCACCAAAGGCCCCTTCAGTGATATTTATAAATGTAGCAGCTGCACATTCACAAATGGATTCTGGGGAGGAGAGATCTGACTTTGACAAAGGTATTTCAAGCGACTCTCCAGCACTAAGGGTATAACTTCCTGCTTCTGGGTTTCTATCACCTATTCTGATGGAGAGTTCTTCGTCTTCTGAACCGTCAATTGGCCCATTATTGAGAATCACGAAGTGAGTAGCGTTGATGTTCAAAGACAACGTAGAATTCATATACTTGATTCCTTCAATACGGGCACCCGATCCAAATAGAGGAAGGGAAATAGGGTCAAATGTCAAATGTCTACTGATCTTATTGTCTCTTAAATCGTATCCGTAACGCATTCCCGTGAAACCTTGGAGAATAGCTTGTAAGAATCCACCATGGGCAGTTAAAAATGGGAAAGCAGGATGAGTTCCACCATTGGTTGCAAAATCATCATTATTCTGCTCCAGAAATTGGGCAAAAGGTGCCCTTAAATAGGGAGTGATGGCCTTGTACAAGTGTGATTGAGACAGACATCCAGACAATGACAACGCAGACAGGACAATTGAAAAAATTGGGAACGTCATAGCAGGACCGTAATTCACTTGTTTCATGGCGTAGAATTGCATATTGGTAAAAGCCTGATCTTCACTTACGAGTTCATTATTCAATGGGTAAGTTACCATGATCACATCAGCTTGTTTAATACCAACCGAGGAATTCATTCCTGTGTACTCCAAAGTAATATCATCATCACCTTCAGACATTGGCATATGCATGTTTCCAGCGATATTCGAGAAGTTCGAAGGAATGTCCTCATCGAGATGCTGCCCAATTGCAATGGCGTACTTCATGAGAAGAGATGTAGCTGCATTAGTATAAGCACCATTATCTACATGGTTGGCAAACTCATCCGGGTCAGTCAAATTACTGGTGGTGTACTGATCTAAGGTCTCGTTGTATTGAACATAGTCTGCCATGAAGTCGGCTGCGTCATAGATCAATGGATATACCACATCTCTTAAATATTCATCATCACCATATCCACTCAAATACACTTGCCAAGCAGCAAAAGATACCGCCATGTTGATATGATATTCATAGTCAACGCATGGTCCTGTAGATGTACAATTTCCAAACCTACCACTAGTCCATGGATAAACAGCACCATCCATGCCATCGGGGACATTGTCAATGGCCTGATCATGAGTGTGGAGTCTATAATTGACAATGCTCTTAGCTCTATCAGGAAGATATGGAAGTATACCATTCAACATCCACAAATCAGTGTCCCAGAATACCATTCCAGCATAAGAATCTGACGACAACCCTGTTACACCAAGAGCACCAGTGACTCCCGTAGCGTTAGCCCGAGTATTGGCAGCCAAATGGAACAAAGAAGCTCTACTGGTCATGGTAATTACAGGATCATCAGGGAACTCGATGAAGATATCCAAAGTTTTTTCCCACTCCTCGATGTGGCTCTCCGAAAGTTCTTTGAAGCTGGAGTCTGAAGCGTTAACTGCAATGTTTTTAGCAAATTGAAGAACATCATCAGAAGATTCAAAGTTTTCCGGATCAAAATCGGTCGTTGCAATTCCTACATACTTTGTGAAGGTCATAGAAGACCTGTTTTGGAAAGAGACTTCGTAGGTCTGCCAAACCGACTCATTAGACAACGACATGGAGATATCAGCATCCAGTTGAGTGTCTAAAATCGAATATATCGACCCATTGATGTAGCTGATTTCATTAGGTTGGAAATTGATATAAATCCCTTCGTCATCGTAATCTGCATCAACAAGTTGACATCTTTGAGCCGTGGAGAAATCAAGTACATCGGTGACATTCAAAGTTGACGAGGTGCCATTCAAATTCCGTACTTGCAACCGAACCAAACCTAAATTAACGTTTGTTCTATGAGCCAACACTTCATACTTGACTCTGAAACTATTCAACCAAGTATATTCGGTTGTGACAATCCCATTAGAAAGAGACATGGTTTGAACGTAATTTGAGATGGCGCCTTGATCACTAGGGTTATCAGGGTCCAATACATATAGAGAACCGCCAATTCTGGCTGATAATTGAAGCGAAGTCCATTGTGGAACGGCCGAAATGACACTCTCGTATCCATTTTCAATCAATTCCGGGAAATTCGTCTCGGTGGTGTTATGTTGAATATCATAAAATCCTGCGACAAAAGCCCCAGCAAACCTCTCATTGAAAAGGGGCCAACCGTTACTCAAATTACCGTCATCTTCATCCTCATCGACCTGATCGTACGCGAACCCCTGGCCCAAATTTGGAATTCTACTTCCAATATATCCATTAGCAACATACGGTTGATTTTGATATTTATTGTATGGAGAGAAAGCAATAGTTCCAACCACATTGTCGATGGGTTCATAGAAAGCACCATCTGAATTTGATAATTGGGAAAAAATCACCTGGTTTTCGGGACTTTCAACAAAGTTTGTTCTTTTTATAGCATCGTATTGAATTGAATCTGGAGTTATATAACTTGATTCATAATCTTTGAATGATGGCCATGGAGCATCAGCGGTGATGCTGCGAAAATTTGCAGCCAAATAAACGAGAAATGAAAAATTAAGAAACATGACAAGGGAAATGAAATTCCGGCGACTTTGTATCATTTTATACCATGGTATTAACTGGTATGCAGAAATTTTGTGATTGGTGGGACGTTTAATTATGGGGAAATAATCGATGCGGAGGGTTGACGGACTGTATGACGACGCAGGCGGGCGGGGGCTCATAATAGTTGCCAAATGAAGGGACAAGCGAGCTTAATGGAGGTATATTTAGCAATAGACATTTACGAGATGTCGGATCTGGAGTGGGGTTATTTAAACAGTGAAGGCATTGTGGTGAAGGCGTTATGGTCGGCTATAATAGTGAAGATATAGTAATAAAAATTGGCTTTCCTGATAATCTGCTCATGATATGTCGTTGGCAGCGAGAACCATGGTGAGCAAATACCAGTTACCTAAACTGAGGTATGCAGTAGCGAGCTAATATACATTCATTACGTAGTCATTCTATTGTTTGTATCAAAAAAATTAAGGTTTGTCCAATTTGGCTATTCCTTGTAACATTTGTTTAACGCCTAAAGGTTGGGGTGGGATAGGCCAAACCGTTTTACCATCTGAATTAGATTTATTACCAACTTTACTTTTATCAATGTAATTTTTGGTAAATTCGGATATTTTAGGGGTTAATTTAGTGGTGGTATACTTTTCAATTAATTGGGAAATCTTTATAAGTTGATTGGTAGTATTGTATAATTTGTCAATTGAATTTTCAACGTTATCGGGGAATTTATCTGAAATTTCTTTACATGTTGAATCTAAATTATTAATTAGATTCTCCGATAAAACTGGGGTAAAATCTACTTCTTTATTAGAACAGTAACTTTCTAAAGATTCATTGACTTTGACATCACCAATTTTGGTCAATTTCTTATCTAAAGAATTGATATTTCTGTTATATAAGTCTTTCCATTGTTCTTTTTCCCGTCTTAATTTGGCTAATTGTTTTGAATATTTTTGAATATTTTCTTTTGCAGCAATATTCAATGGATTAGGTAAAACAATTTCTTTACTTGCAGTAACAACATTGGGAACCTCGGGTTGATTATACCAGCTTGTATTTATATTGCCATCCCGTAAGTCCTGTAATACCTCATCTTGTATAACTTTAGCGATATTTACAACTGTCCTTTCGTCTGGGGTCGATATTTTGACATTTGCGTTGTCTTGAATTTTCTTGTGGAAACACCAAATTAAAAGTTGTTTCATTCTATGAGGTTCCGGTAGAGAATTGTCTAGTAATTTATAATAGTCTTGCGGGGTTACATCATCATGTGGTATTCCTACAAGTCCATTACCAATAGACAGGATTCTTTTCCCCCGTTTGTGATACGAAGATCTCCTATCAGATTTCATTTGTGGCTTGACAGGTTCTTCAAAATCACTATCACCCCCGGTCAAATCAAGCTTATGATGTGACACCTCTTCAATGTAATCGTCGGATGAAGACTCATCGTATCCTTCGTAGTAGGTCCCTTCATATCGTGGTCGTATTGGAGATGATAATTTCCCAATTTCTTCCTTTCGTGTCTTAGCTTGTTTGGGTTCTGGCTCAAACTCAAGCGAGCTCAACTCATCAAATTGCTCCCCGAGCCCTTCTAATGCGTCATTCAATTTGCTGACGGGTGTACTCACTTGTCGTTGTCGTTTACGTGATTGTTTCTCATCGTTATCAGATGTCCTCTTGTAGAAGAATCCTTCATCTTCCTCGAGATTACTCGAATCTTTGGGAGCCTTGGTATCTGATTCGGCGGGCTGTTGGGACGAAAAGATATTATCTAGACGGTTTTGACGGCCAAATATCGTTTGTGAAAGTTGAGATTGAGATTGAGATTGGGGTTGAGATGATTGTGAGGATGGAGCTGATTTAGTGGAGGTTTTTGGCCGGGTTTTTTTGGTGGTGGACTTTGTAGATGCCTTCTTGGACTTGGGAGCACCACCAGGTTTGGAATTGACAGCTTTCCCCCGTGTTTTTGCCGTGGATTTTGAGGTGGTCTTGGGCGGCATTGGTTTGTTTGTTTATAAAAAATCGATGCGCGCGCGAAGACCTGACACAAGATCATAGCGACAACCAGCTGATAACAAAAACTATATGGAATTCTCGATTTCACAATGTGGAAAATACATCGCCACAGTACTGCCGGTGTATACGTTGAAGATATATGATATGGAGACCAAAAAACTCGTCAATGCGTACGATATAGCTGATAATGTGAGAGTTCATACCGCATTGAGTAGATTACCGTATGATGTGATAATAGATAAAATACGATGGGAGCATGTTTTACAAGATACCAGTACGAAGGTGGCGCTCCTGATAATAAACTATGGAATTGTGGCTATCTATGATATTTTTAACGAGTCTGATCCCGTTATTATTCAGCAAGATACCACCGAGGGCCTTGAAGATTTCTATTGGATTCGTCCCGTGAAGGAACAGTTGACTCGAACCGAGGGATCTTACAATAATTCGATCCAGTTGTTGGTGTATACAAAGAACAATCTTATCGTGAAGCTATATAGTCTTGACTGTTCCCAGGTGGTATGGAAGTTTTACAAGCCTATAAGCACCGAGCCGTTGTTCAATAGCGATAATTCTAATTTATGGCTGTTAGTGTTGCATAGTCGTAGTGCCGCTATAAGCGACCAGGACCCGGTGATATATCACTTTTACAATGACGGCAGTGTAAGTAAATTGCTATATAGATTCAAATTGTCCTCTGGGTTGTTTGATCAATTTGAACTTTCGTGGTCTATGAGTGGAAAATGGTTGATATACTTCAACCTGGTGGATCCATTGTTTGGATTTGTGGTGCTGGTGTTCAATTGCTTGGGGGTGAACCAAAGGAAATTCAATCTATCTGATTTGATCCCCACAGGTGATCCCATTGTAAATATCAAGTGGATGCCTGATGGAATTGAAGGCGATGTGTCACCCATGAGATTTGGGGCCAGTAACTACATGTATACGACAATAAGTATTGATGACATTAATGATTATATCTTGGTAGTGAGTGGTGAAAGCCGAGATATTGAAGTGCTTACCATCAGTATAAAAGACTTTCGAATCATCAATCGATGCAACATAAGACAACTCACAGGAGCACGAATTTGGCGAGAGGATTACGATGGCGATACTATAGGGTATATAGGCAGTAGAGCTGGAGGCGATCTCGGTAATTTTACCATCAAGAAAGTCCTCACGTTACGTAGAAACGGGTCTATGTACTTGGTGGTGCAACTACTCGATGCGGTGTTGGTGAATGAAATTATCCTCAACGATGAAACCAGTAATAGTCTGGTATTATTCAAACCGGTCCATTTCATTACCACCGAAAAGGTCACAGAAGTGTCCCTTTTCGGGGACTCATTGATTATCGAGACGCTGACGCATATTCTGGTATTTGATTTCTCCTCCGTCACTGTATTGTACCAAGACGTGGGAGGACTACCCAAACACCAAATGGTGGGAACAGAGGTGGTGGTGTACGACGGGCCAGATGATTGGAGAAACATCAACCCCAAGAAACCACTAGAGCACAAGAGATTGGTGGCAGATGAAAGTTTGGAATACACCGATACGTTTATGAACAAAAGACTTCGCAAAACTTAATGTATATACATGAACTAGACAAGCTAAATTAACTGGATTTTTTCTTTGGAGCACCTTTATTTCTTTTCTTCTTATTATGAACCATTTTTAATCTGGTGGCTTCTTTTGGATCAACTAATTTTAATTCGGGGAACCATTGTTTGAAATCTTTGAAAGTGGGCATAGAATCGTTAACTCCATAGTAATTCACTACTTCTGGTCCTTTTAATGGAGCTCTTAAAACTTTGGCACCATTCCGTATATTATCTGGGTTCCAAGTTTCACCGAAGATTTCAGCAGATAATTTTTTCACTTGCAAGAGTCTCTCTTTGGAGGGGAGTTTACCGAGGACTCTAGACATGGTGAAAAATTTGATGCGAGATTGAGATTTGATAGTATCGTGTGTCGTGTACTCACCGAGAAACCATACTACCAACAGTGGCATATTTGGGTAAGTGTTTACGACCAGTGGCGAAACTCCAGTTTTGTGAACGATTTTCGGAGTCCAGATTTACATACCAGAGCTCTAAGTCTAAGAAAAACTGTAAATTAACTATAAAAAAGCCCAAAAACCAGGACCGTCTAATACTCTCCAAATTCAAATCTTGGGTATCATGTCAAATCCCTTGAAACCCATAGTCAACCCCTCCTGGGCAACGGTGGCAACCAACTTGCCTTCTCGAGTATAGAAAAACCCTCTTACCAATGTTCGGTTATTCAGTACTCTCCTAGCCTGATAATTGAACGTCAACCACCCATCAGCTATATCGAAATCACTAGCATCATCTACATGGAAATACATATGATGATCGAGAGACATGGCATTATAATGAAATATATGTAACGCATTGAGTGAAACTGACATCCACATCCTAGCGTCTTTCTCTAAATCCACTTCATCAAATGCTTGAGACTCAGTAGGGTTCCATGGGGCATGCAAAATCCGGGCCAAGGTAGTCAAAAACACTGCATCACTAGCTCCTCCCAATCCCACGTAGTTGAATCGAGGATCCGTGAACTTATTGTCTTTTTGCTCCACCCCACTCCATACATTGATCCACCGATCAGCAGGAACCATATTCTTCTCTTCCGGGACTAAATTATGATCAACAAACTCTTCACTGAAAGCATTTCGAACGTACCCCGTGTGAGTAAGCTTATTGACATTTTCTGGGTCGTATTTGTAATGTAGGCTCTCGGGAGGTTTCTGGTACAGATTTGACCGCTTCCCTTTCTTTACAAGTGACACCAGAGCTGTAAATCTCACTTTACCTTTTTGTATAGCTTTAATTGATCGTTTAAGTATATCATCTTCATCGACAAGTTTAACCACATGATATTCCATTGGTACATCAGCACTTCCAGCAGCTATGAAGAATGAATGAAAAGATAATGGAACGTAGTTTAAAGGTGCTGATAAAATTGCAACGAGGAGGGCTTGAGCGATGGTATTACCTCCATAAACACCTCTAGCAGATGGTAAAGGAAGCTTTAGTGGGTGACCACCTATGTATAGAGACTCGGATATTTTATTGATTTTAAATGTTTCTTCAAGGTCTTCCATGGTTGTGAGAGGAAATTTTCAATCACTGGATTACCCCACAAAAAAAGTGCTTGTGAAGAGAAGCGATGTGAGCATTTCGAGCATTGAAAAGTAAGAGGTGGGGAGTTTGTAAAGGGTGTCCGGGTTTGGTGTTTGGTGACTTGTATATGTTTATTATGAGGCTAGAATCAATTAGAAGTGGCAGTATTGGAGGTGTAAGAGTTCCCATATAATTGGTGTTAGGGCCTTTTCATATGTAGTATGGGCCTTCCTTTATTCACAAACACTGAGCTAAGCTAGAAACTCCCCAGATGTACACATACCTTTCTGTTTCTAGCAAAACACTATCATAACAGTGAGTTTGATCTGCCTCTGTCACCGCTGAAAATTCGTTTATCTTATTCAAAATATACACCATTACCTATGAACTTGATTTTTGTATTAACTACCGTAATTTCCCATATTTATACTTTTCAATTACACGATCAATATCGTCGTCTAAAGGATCAAGCCCCAACATCACCCGCTGTTTGTTACTCAACGGTAAATCCAAGCACTGATCTTGAGCGCAGAAAAAACTATATACATTTATCATTAACAACAACCCGTTGACAATAGCCATCACACTCAAACTACTCGATACAATACCACTAGTGTGAGACAACGCTAGGGCCAAGACCATCAACAGCACCATCAACATCAACACTCGTTTCAATAAATCACTTTTATTTACCTGACGACTGAGAGCTTGAATCATCACGGGATTTTCCCATTCACCAGTCGGCACCGTGGTTTCAGTTTCATTATTATCAGTTGTGGAGTTAATGGGAGCTTTCATTAACGGGAAACTTCTGGGAACAGGAGGTGGAAGAAACGTCTTTATTCCAAACTGGTTATCGACATTAGACGAAGAAGGAGGTTTATAATATACCGATTTCTTGGGGATTGAACCTGAGAAGAGATCATTCTGTTTATTGAGAAGTTCTGTTTTGGATAATTGGATGGCTATTTCGTTTAAAGGTTTCAAAACTTCGGGAGTTTGGGAAGTGGGTTTGGGATATTTGATTTCCTGAGGTTTGTGGAACGTTATGGGTTTATCAGGGAGCCTTTTTAGAGGTGTATAGAATGAGGTTGTTGTATCCATTGGTGAGAATAATGCGAGCGAGGGTTTGATGAGATGGGTGTGAGACCCAGACACCATGCCACCATTATTATGGGACCCGAACACCAATACTGCAGCCAACCGTGAAGGTTGCAAATAATAAGAAAGGAGGTAAACACAACATAAAACGTATCATTTATTAATCGTAGTATCATAATCTATATACAACTAAGCTTCTTCTTCCTTTTGGTATCCGGAAGTGTAACCAGTGTCAATTGGAGGTGGAACCCATCCAGCTGATTTCCATGGAGCAATGTTTTGTCTGTATAATTCATCAACTTCTTCTAAGGTTAAACCTTTAGTTTCGGAAACAAAGAAGTAAACGTAAAAAATGGAGAACAAAAGACATCCACTGAAAACGAAACCATAGTAGAAGTGAATTTCAGCAGTAATAAATGGAGTAAAGAATGAGATTAAGAAACCCCACATCCAGTTAGCAGCAGTTGCAACAGCCATACCTTTAGATCTAATTCTTAATGGGTAAGTTTCAGAAACAATACAGTAAACACCACCAGCCCAAGTTGAAGCAAAGAAGAAGATGAAAAGACAAGTAATGAAAATCATAGCATTACCAGTTGGTTTGTTGGTTGGACCGTCGTAACCGTCAATGTATAAGTTAACAGAACCTAAAACAGCGTAAATGATGAAACAGATAAACATAGCAACGGAACCAGTTAATAAACAAGTTCTTCTACCGAATCTTTCAATAGCCCAAATACCAACAAAAGTAGAAGCAAAATTAACGACACCTAAAACAATTGAGGTTTGGAAAGAATCATCCATACCAACAGCATTGAAAATAGTAGTACCATAGTAGAAAAAGTAGTTGTTACCAGTTAATTGTTGTAAAGATTGTAACATAACACCCAAAACTAATCTTTGGAAAATCTTTGGTTTACCAGTGAATAATTCTTTCCATGAAGCGTTACCAGCTAATCTTTCCTTTTCGATACCGGCTTGAATAGTATCAACTTCGTGAATTAAAGCTGGATCATCAACTGGAACTTTGTTAGCTCTTGAAAGAGATTTTTTAGCTTCTTCGATCTTGTTCTTTTCGATTAAGTATCTTGGAGATTCTGGCATACAAAGCATACCAACAACCATAAGAATAGCCCAAGCAAAACATAAACCAAGAGGAACTCTCCATTGTCTTGAATCATTGTAAGCTTCTTTGGTACCGTAATTAGTACAGTAACCTAAGAAAATACCTAAAGTAATAAATAATTGATAACAGCAGACCAAAGTACCTCTAACCTTCTTTGGAGAAGATTCAGAAATCATCATTGGAGAAACAACAGAAACAGTACCAACGGCTAAACCAGTAATTAATCTACCAATAAAGTATTGGTACCATTTGTTAGAAGAAGCGATTTGAACAATAATACCAATGACATAAATAACCATTGAAAACATTAAACCAACTCTTCTACCGTACATATCAGCAGATTTTGAGAGGAAAATACCACCAACAGCACAACCAACATTAAAAATAGAAACGATTAAACCGGTTCTAACGTTGGATAAATAATGTTCACCATCTGCATTAACTTGACCAAATCTTTCTAAGAAATCAGTCATGTTAACAAAACCGGAGATGGTACCGGTATCAAAACCGAAAACGAACCCACCAAATGCAACTAATAAACAGAAGAAAGAGATAACAATGTAATCTTTGAAAGATTTATCTTTATCCTCTAAAGTAATTGGATGGTGAACTGGTTCTTCTTTATCTAAATGTTCGACGACTGAACCAACGTCGACTGGTGTTTGTACTTGACTTGAGTCAGACATATTAAATTATTATTGAAAAATGTTAAAGTGTTAAATAATGGAGAGAAAAAAATATCTAGGTGAATTACAGTCTTTTTATAGTTAAAAAAAATCATTTTACGCCAAACCATTAACTCGGAAAAAACTGATGTTCAGTCAGCCGAAAAGAAATTTTTCAAAACAATTTCTCCGAGATTTACATTATCTGCAGGTACTGACCCATATTCCCCCCAATTGTACCACATTTTATCCCGCGTTTCCTGCACATTGCAAGGCGGTGCATGGCACCGTGCCTTTTGATTGGCTACCGCGAAAACTCCCCATGGGATGATGGAAAATAAGGAGATTTCTTTATCCTGACAGGTGATTAAATAAGGCCTTCGGATTAATTAAATAAGTTACAGGGCGAATGAAAAGTAGGTTTTACGACCGGGAATCACGGCCTTCGGTTAACAAACAGTTAATGGTTATTAGATAAATTTAAAATAAATATCGGGAAATAAGAAAAAAAACGTTATATGAAATTCAATGAGGTAATTCCCCAAATTCGTCTCCAAATCCCCAGCAATGGAGAAATACCTATTAACGGTGGAGAAAATTTATGCCGAAGGTATGCAAACGCGGAAAATTACGGCATCCGGGTACGCCAGGAATGTAAATAATGGAAAAATCTCACCAATGAATGTTCCGGTCTTGGCTTATATGCAGACAGGATCTTCCGATTTTGGTTTATGCTCAAGACCATCAGGTAACGTTATGAGGTGTACGGGGAAATTTTGCCTAGATTAAAAAAAGTGTCTACTTTAATGAAAAAAAATCGGTATTATATCATTTTACTATATACAAAACTTTAAACCTGTTTTAAAGTACAATAGAAAAATTATTTCTCTGTTTACCAGGATTAATCTCTTGTTTCTTAAAAGGTTTATTTGAAACTCGTCCATTCCATTCAAATAAATAATAAACTAATTTATTCGATTTATGAACATATTTCATTTTAAAACCAAGAAACTCCATAAGTTCAAGAATTTTTCCATCGGTTAAATAACGAGAATTGGTTATACACGGAAGTGGGAGCACCAAAAATAGTATACTAACCCCCTCCTTCGGGTTAACTAAAAATTCGGTAATTCTCCGTAACATCTGTCCACGACCCACAGGCGTGGGGACAAAATTTAGTACCAACAGACACGAAATAACATTAAATTTTTCATCATCAGATGCAGGTAGTGGCCGGGCCATAAAATCCTGTTGAAGTATAAGGTGATGTTGACTGTTTAAGTCAATTCTTGTGATTTTATCGAATAATTTACTTTTAGAAATAAGGTTGTTAGGACTTAAACATCCAATTTCCAAAGCCGATAATTTTTCTAGACCTTTGTATGTTTCCAACCAACTGACTAATTTCTTTGACGAATCGCTGCCCCGGCTGGTGCTCTGGCCCTGCTGAGACGCCGTTTGGTACACTTCTAAACCTCCATTCTTAGCGATTTCTCCGTCAATTTGTCCAAGTGTATAGGCCAATTGTCCCTGGTTCTTACCATCAAGTTTGAATATCTCTACGTGATTTTTCCCCAATCCAAAATCATTTTTTCCATTCTCATATTGAGCCTTATCAGTAGATGTGAGCCAGTTCTCATCTTGCACCAGCAATTTTTCAAGGATGGTCTTTTTAACCTTCAACAAAACATGGAACCGTCGTATGAGCTTTCTGGTATGTTGAGGCTTTAAAGATTTTGGAGTAAATGGTTTTTGGGTTATACTCTTTGGCTTCTTGATTCGTTTCCCCATAATATTTTTTCACCTCATCGCATTTTTCATCTCATCGCATCTCATGAGCCAGGTAAAGAAGGACAAGAAGCCTTTTAAAGGTAAAAATAATAAGAAAGGTGGAAGGCCTTTCAAAAAGCCGTTCAAAAAACAGTTTGGGAAACAGTCCCCCAAGCAAAGTTACGCTCAACAAGTAGTACTGGAAGGGAAAGTCGTGAAAGCCGATAGTTTGAGCTGGAAACCAGTTGATATCCCCGATAATCTTGAGAGTTATGAAGGGTTATATGGGCTTGAAGAAATCGATGGTGTCGACGTTGAAATTGTGGATGGAAAGGCTCAGTTCAAGGTCAAAGATGCTAAGAATTTGAAGGAAGAGGAACAAGAAGAAGAAGAAGAAGAAGAAGAAGAAGAAGAGGAAGAATTCACCGGTTTTGACGACAGCAATGAAGACATAGATACAGAGCCTATGCAAGATATAATCGAGCAAGATGTACTTGAGTCTGGTAATGAAGAAGAAGAGGAGAAAGATAAATCTGAACAAGATAAGCCCGAAAAGAAAGAGTATCTTACGCCAATGCCTGTCCCCACTAATATCAATCTTCCTCACTGGAAGACCATTGAAGTCAGTGATTACTGCCGTTCAGGACTCAGCCAACTCGAATTCACCACCCCAACCCCCATTCAAAAGAAAACCATCCCTCTAGCATTACAAGGTCGTGATTTAGTAGGTAAAGCCACCACTGGTTCCGGTAAAACTTTGGCTTATGGTATTCCAATCCTTGAGAAATATTTAAAAAAACTACAAAGTAAAACAGCATCAACTCCCACCGGAATCATTTTCGTCCCTACAAGAGAACTTGCTCATCAAGTCACTGAACATCTCACAAATCTCTCAAAGTACTACCCTTTCCATCCGAGCTCTATTGTTTCGATAACTGGTGGTCTTTCTATTCAAAAACAAGAGAGACTCTTGAAAAACGGTCCAGGAATCCTCGTGGCCACTCCAGGTCGTTGTCTTGAACTCATAGAGAAACACGAACATATCTTGAAATCGCTTAGTTCTACCGATATAATAGTACTTGATGAAGCTGATCGTCTTTTACAAGATGGGCATTTCGATGAGTTCGACAAGATCTTGGATCTTTTCAAGAAACATAGACCTAAAAAGTTGGATCAATGGAGATGGCAAACTCTTGTGTTCTCTGCAACTTTTGCCAAAGGGTTATTTGGTAAATTAACAAAGACAACTAAGAATCCATTAATCGGTGATGAAATCGTACCGCTTTTGTCGGAAAAGCTTTCGTTTAAGGATAAACAACCTCAATTAATTGACGCTAATCCAAAGGAAATCGTTTCAGGACAAATCACTGAAGCATTGGTCGAATGTGGAGCCACTGAGAGAGATTTGTATTTATACTATTTCCTTCTTTTATATAAGGGATCAACTCTTGTATTTGCCAACTCGATTGATTCAGTTAAAAGACTCGTACCATTACTTAATCATTTAAATATTCCAGCATTTGCAATCCATTCGGGTATGATGCAGAAACAAAGACTTAGGGCTCTTGAAAGGTTCAAAGAATCGTCAGATTCAAATCAAGTATCAGTTCTTGTAGCTTCAGATGTTGCTGCTAGAGGTTTGGACATTCCTGCTATTGATCACGTAGCTCATTATCATTTACCAAGATCTGCAGATATTTATATTCATAGAGCTGGTAGAACTGCAAGAGCTGGAAATGAGGGTGTCTCTGTTATGTTTTGTTCTCCTCAAGAGGCTTCAGGACCTTTGAAAAAACTCAGAAAGCTCGTAGCTGATACTGCGTCTAACAAAGGTAAACTAAATACTCATGGAGATGTCAAATTACTCCCAATTGAGGATGATTTAGTATCTCAATTGAGACCTAGAGTCACATTAGCTGGAAAATTAGCCAATTCTTCCATATCGAATACTTCTACCAGAAAAGAAAACTCTTGGATCAAGCAAGCAGCAGAAGATTTAGGTATCGATAATTTGCTGGATATTGATGATTTTGAAGATGATTTCATCAAAAAACAAAAGAAGAAAAACCACGATCATTCGTTATCAAAAGAAGAAGCTAATTCGATCAAGTATGAGTTAAAAGAATTAATGAGACATCCAATCAGAAAATTGAATAGAAGGTCATATTTAACTAGTGGGTTACAAAATTTAGCTCATATTATGGTCACCGGTAAAACTCACAGTGATATATTAGGTAAAGAGAGTAGTAATGCACTTGATGTTTTGAAGAAATCAAAGAATGCCAACAAATCTAATCCTAATAGAGTCACTAAGCCAGCTAAACCAACTAAACAAGCTAAGCAAGGTGGTAAACAGGCTAATAAGAAAAAATCCTAAGTAGTATATTAACTAAATAAAACTATCGTCATCATCGTCATAATACTCATCTTCGTCACTTTCATCTACCAATTGTTCGAAATTAACTTTATATCTTAACATTGCACCAATACCACCAAAACCTTGAACAAATTGAGCACCTTCAGATGATCTATCGGTAACAAATTCCAAATTTGCACCAAAACTTTTATAATTCTCTGCTAACCATTCCAAGAATGATTCTTCTTTTACAATTTCTAATTCAGCACCAGTTGATTTATCTAACATGTAGGATTTATCAGGTAATTCTGGATTTGCGTGGACCACCGTTTCATCCCCATCAGCATTCTTTAAAGTGTATCTGATTATATTCAAATTTTCATAAACAATGACAATTTCACAAGCTCCCAAATCTAATGCTTTCAAAGTATCTTCAATACCGTAACAGTATTTACCAGTATCTTGAGAAATTTCATCGAAATAATCATTTAATAATTTCTTTTCTTGCACAAATTTAACGTTAGCTAAAGTTTCAGCCGATAATTCAATGGCTTGATTAAAACCATTCTCTCCTCCATAAGAAATATCGACAATCTTAATAACTTTAGCTTGTAATCTACCATCGAATAAATCAGATTTTGATAATTCAGTCTTAAAATCTGCACTACCAGCAAGAATTAACCCTTTAACATTTACTTTATCATTTGTAATAAAATTTTGAACTGCAACTTCAGCAACTTTTCTAACATAATTATGTCTCTTTTCTTCTCTCAAACGACTAAAACGAACCGCAGATTGACCACCTCTACCATGCTTTTTAGGTAAATCCACCGTAAATTTATGTAAAACTTCACGATTATTACCGGTGACAGCACCAAATAATGCACCATTACCATCCATAATAATGAACCCAAATCTATCATCATCTTCCAATAATTCACTCAAAGCTTCAACATGGAATTTATTATCACACAAATATAATGAAGTGTTAATTGGCTTAAATGGTTCAAAATCAATATTCAATTTTTTTTCCTTACCTTCATCGGTAATGACATCACCACAGAAAACCACTAAACCATTCTTTGGGATAGAATTATATAATTTTAATTTCTGTTGAGTAGATGTAATTGCAGATAAAACTGATAATCTATTAACTCTTGATTTAATATTTGATGCAGTACCGTATTCTTCAGTTAACATTTTCTGAGTTAAGGAAATTTGACCCTTTGGTGGGATAATTAATGAGATCATAGAAGTACCATTACCTCTGGCCATTTCAAGACCTTTAATTAATTTTTTAATCTTCCAGATTTCAATATTCTTCTCTGCTGCGTCGGCCATGTTGTATCGTCTGTATTCCTGTAAGGCTGATGAGAAGTTTTCACTATTTGACGCATTTAAAATTTTTCATTTTCACTGTGTGCCGTTACCGCTCTTTGGCCCTTCCCAGGCCCTTACATTCGCACTGGTAAAATCGGAACTTACAAAACATGTCTGCTCCTACTGCAACTGGTCCAACAGGTGTTGAACCTACTCAACCTCATTTTTCTGGTACTGATTCGGATTCAGACGCCAGTGATAGTGAGATCGATGTTCCACCACCAAAACCCAAATCCCGGAAACCCGGTAATAATGCGTTCCGTCAACAACGATTAAAAGCTTTCAGTCCCGTTTTCACCGCTTCAAATGTTATCCCAATTCTTTTAGCTATTGCTATTGTGTTTGTGCCTCTTGGAGCTGCCATGTACTACGCGTCTTCCAGAGTTCAAGATTTAGCTATAAATTATGCCCACTGTGAAAATTTAGCTAACGAGGATACCTGGACTGAAATCCCTGAACAATATTTAGATTATCATTTGAAAGATGATTATGATCGTCCTGTATGGAGATTGACCACTGATGAAACCCAGCAATTTGAAGATCAAAGTAGAGTTTGTCAAATCCAATTTAACGTACCTAGAGAATTAAAGGGACCAATTTATTTCTTCTATAGATTAGAAGAGTTTTACGCTAACCACAGAAGATATGTTAAATCATTTAGTGAGGACCAAATCACCGGTAAAGCTGCCAGTGAAGATGTGGTCAATAACACCGTAGGACAAAATTGTAGACCCATGTCGATGCACGAGGGGAAGATTATTTATCCGTGTGGGCTTATCGCCAATAGTTTTTTTAATGATACTTTCACATCTACATTAACTGGAGTCAATGGGACTTCTCAGGATTATTCCATGACTAATAGAGGAATTGCTTGGAATTCAGATAAAGATCGGTTTAAAAAAACTGAATATAAACCAGAGGATGTTGTACCTCCTCCAAATTGGTACAAGAGTTTTCCAAATGGATACACAGAAGAGAACATGCCAGATCTTAGTACCTGGGAAGAGTTTCATAACTGGATGCATCCAGCAGGTTTGCCAACTTTTAACAGACTTGTATTGAGAAACGATAATGACCCATTACCTGCAGGTACTTATCAAGTTTCCATTGGATTACATTTCCCAGTTTTACCATTTAATGGAGGTAAATATATCTATATATCTCAAAGATCAGCTATGGGAGGTAAAAATTCGTTTTTCGGTATAAGTTGGATTGTAGGAGGAGGAATTTGCTTTATTTTAAGTATTTTCCTCTTGATTGTTAATTTTATTAAACCTAGAAAAGCAGGAGATGTAAATTTACTTAGTTGGAATCAAGAAAAGATAATGAGAGATGAACAAGATCATCAACGTTTACAAACAGAATCTCAAGAAATTTCAGGTTAATTTTACATAAAATTTCTATAAAATTCTATATGCAATATTATATCTAATGAGCCGTTATAATGCCGATGCTTACAAATATCGGGTCGTTGGTAGCGAAAAAAAACGGTTTTTCTTCCCCAGCCGCCGCGCCATCTCGTTTCATCCGAGGCACCATCCTATCGTCGCAGCAACTCTATATAAACTCCGCATCCCTATATTAGGTATTTTTCTTCAACTTTTCAACAATGTCTCCATCAACTTCTAAAGTATTATATGTTAATCAAAGTCCTGTCAAGGAAATGAACCTTGATTTAAACGCAGACGATGCTACCTTTAAATTAAAGTCAGTTCCTATCGAACCTTTAAAAGATGGCCAACTCTTGGTTAAATCATTATACTTCTCCAACGATCCAAGTCAAAGAGCTTGGATTCAAAAGGGAATCCCTCCTGCTGCCATGTACGTTGATCCAATTAAACAAGGAGAAAACATGAAATCAATTGCCGTTGTTCAAATCATCGAATCAACCTCTAAATCTTACGCTAAAGGTGAAGTTGTAGTATGTCAAACCTTATGGTCTGATTATGCAGTTATCCCAGAAGCCGCTGTTTTCAACAAGGTCGATGTTGACGCCGGTTTACCTTTAACTGCTTATTTGGATTTCATTGGTATCACCGGTTTAACTGCTTACTACGGATTAACCGATGTGGCTTCTGTTAAAGCTAGTGATGTGGTTGTAGTTTCTGCCGCTGCTGGTGCTACTGGTTCCATGGCAGTTCAAATTGCTAAACACGTTATTGGATGTAAGAAAGTCATTGGTATTGCCGGTGGCCCATCTAAGTGTGAGTTTGTCAAATCAATTGGTGCTGATGAATGTGTCGATTACAAAGATCCAAATCTCTTTGCTAATATGGTTAAAGCTTTGGGAGAAGATAAAGAAGCTGATGTTTTCTTTGATGGTGTTGGAGGTAAAATCTTAGACATGATGTTATTGTTGACCAAGAGACATGGACAAGTGTTAGCTTGTGGTTCTATTGCTGGTTATAATGATTCAAGTGCTTCAAATGTCAGTGCTTGGGGTTTGATCACCGTTAGAAGATTGATCGTTAAAGGTTTCATCGTTTTGGATTTCCTTCCAAAGGCTGCTGAAGCGGTTCCAAAATTACTCGAATATTTCAAACAAGGTAAAATCACCAGTACTGATGATTCCATTTCTTTGGTTGATTTAAGTGGTAAATCTGATGCTGTTGAACAAATCCCATTAGCATTCAACAAATTGTTCAATGGTGAAAAGCAAGTTGGTAAGTTGATCACCAAGCTCGCTGACCCAGTTCCTGCTAGCAAATTGTAAATTGCAAACTGTATAAATTCATATAAATTAGCTTAACAATGTTACGCTTGCAGTTGTGTTTTCTAAGTTTCTCTGTCTTGATCCTGCTCTTAGCGTTTCTCTGTCTCGATCCTGCTTTTAGCGTATCTCCTTGCCTTTCTGTTCATTTCCTCGTCTGTTCCCTCGTCTCGCTCTCGTCACCGTCTCACCGTCTCACTGTCTCACTGTCTCACCGTCTCACTGTCTCACCGTCTCACCGTCTCATCTCATTCCAGATCGCGTAAACATACTTGTGGATGTCAATAGACAGCTCAAAATCTTATACTTCAAAACTAGAAGCTCTAGCGAAGTATAAAGAACCGTCAGATGAAGATATCGATATTGTTGATGATCTCTCGTTTTCCCGGTTCTCAAAGATCAGTTCTAGCTCCGATAGTGCAAAAGATGAAGATTCTCCATTTTTCAACTCAAAACTAAAACATCTGCATCCTGGTAAATTAAATAAAATAATGTACCCCATTAAAGAACTTCTGGTAGATGAAACTGATGAAAATACTCCTTTTCCTCCAGATATACTAAATATTCCAAAGAGAAAATCTGCTCCTCTACAACCTCCAGTCCCACCTACTTACATCGAATCAACTCCTCCAAAACGTCAAGGACGTACTGCCTCAGTTAAAGTATCATTAACACCTGCTCAAAGAGTGGAAAAACGTCCTGGAATTAGACTGAAAAATGCATTAGAAAATTTTAAATTCGAAGAAATGATTGGAAGAGGGGCTTTTGCAACCGTTTACAAAGGTATAAATTTAAAAACTAACCATGTGGTGGCAATTAAACAGATTTTATTGGATAAGGATCAAGATGTTCAAGCATTAATGGGAGAAATCGATCTACTTAAGATTTTAAAACATCCGAATATCGTTAAGTATCATGGTTTTGTGAAAACCTCAACCTCATTGAATGTTTTTTTAGAATACTGTGCTGGTGGATCTTTGAGACAACTATATAAAAGATTGAATTCAGGACTTCCTGATCATCAAATCGTCAGTTATACTCGACTGATATTGAATGGGTTAAATTATTTACATGATCAAGGTGTGGTCCATCGAGATGTTAAAGCCGCTAATGTATTAATAACTGAATCTGGTGATATCAAATTGGCCGATTTTGGGGTAGCTACAAAAGTCTCGTCCCAGCACCAGTCGGTGGTGGGAACTCCCAATTGGATGGCCCCAGAAACCGTGTTGGGGGGTGAAGGTTTATGTACCGCATCGGATATATGGTCTTTAGGTGCTACTATAATTGAATTATTCACCATGAATCCTCCATATCATGATCTCAATCCTATGGCCACCTTACATGCTATTGGTACAGATGATCACCCTCCATTACCCAAAAACATTTCATCAGTTGCCAGAGATTTCTTGATGGAATGTTTCCAAAAACAGCCCAATCTAAGAGTTTCAGCTAAGGTGTTACTCAAACATAAATGGCTTGATGAAGAAAAACGCAGAGAAGACAGGGTCATCAGTAGGATTTCCAGTACAAAATTACCTGATAATGAAATTGTCGATGTCAAATTGACATCGTTAAGTAAATCAGATATGCTTAACAAATTCTCTGAATCAAATCATGACACTGTAATAGATACTGAATTGCCGGACAATTTAGTTATCGCAGGGAATCATCATTCCAATGATGAAGATGATGATCCATTTTTAGATATTGAAATTGATGGATTCAACACCAATGAATTGGAAATTCAAAGTAAAATGGAATTCTTAATCACAAAGTTCACAAATAGAGTCGATGTGTGTCGAAACGGTAACGATGAAATCGCTCATTCTTTGATTAAAATCCTGGGTAAAATCTCTCATTTAGTAAAGAAATACCCTGCTCTGCATGATGTATTGATTAGAGACCATGGTATACTATCTATATTTGAATTACTTGAAAATATCGACGATATGCCTGATACTCCAAAACTTTGGTTTTATTGTTTATCGACCTTGAATCATATATTCGATAGAAATATCAATCAGTTTGAAAACTTCTGCTTGTTAGGTGGTATACCTGTCGTAACTCAATTCAGAAGCAACAATTTTGATAACGCCATCAAAAATCAAGTGTGTAAATTCATTAGATTATTTCTCAGATCAGATAGGGCTTTATCGATGTTTATTTCTTGTGGTGGCCTAAGAGTTTTATCGAAATTGGCCGAAGAAGATTTCGAAAATAATCCAAATTATCCTTTAACATCAATTGATTGTTTGCATGCTGTTCTAACCAAGAACTTACATTCTTCCAAATCGGATTTATGTAGGAAACTTTCTCATTATGGAGTGATCTTTTGGTATATTGTACTTTTAAGTAGACTTGTGAAACGCCCAGACAGTCAAACTTATATCAACAAAATCATCGATATCCTCAAGTTTTTCGGTCAATCTGAAACCAAAGTTAGGACTAACATATCAAGTCCAGATCTATTCAAATTATTGTACAAGATTTATCCATTACTTGAAGATAATCAAAAGTTAACTATTCTTAAATTTGTGAAATCCATGTCATGTGTTCTGGACATCTTAAAACATCTTCAACTGTCGGAAATTTTAGAATTCATGGTGCCGTTGGTTAAACAATATGTGCCAGGAACACCTCATTACAAAGAATATGTCAATATAATTTGCCCAATCATATTCAATTACTGTTATTTGAATCATGTTCGTGAAACAGACTTGGTTAAGCTTGGAGCCCTCCCATACTTCAAAGAACTCTCCAAGATCAATCTACCATTTAGACAGTTTGTTTTGCCTATCATGTGTGAATTGGTTCATTGTGAAAAATACGTAAGAAATAGTTTGATGAGACATCATATCCTTGATGTATACCTTAATTTACTTCTAGATCCATATTGGCAGGCCAATGCTCTAGATGCTATTTTAAACTGGTATAAACTAGACCCAAAGCACTTGGCTTTAGAATCGTCAACTGCGTTAACTTGTTTAAAGACTGGATTCTCATTGAAAAAAGTATCGAATATAGAGAGTGCTCTAGAGAGTTACTTGAAAGTGGTGACCACCAACTCCAATATCCGTAGGTATCTTGCAACAGACGAAACTGTTTCTATAATTTTGTCAAAACTTGGGGCTAACATGAAAAATTCGGTGGTTCAATTGACACTATTGAGGATTTTAAGAGCCATAATGAATGATACTACTGATTTTTCTACACATATGCTTTCAACCACCAAATCTACACTTTTTGTATTAGAATCCCGTAAGAATTCCTTGTTGGTAGATGAACTTGCATCCGATATCATAACTATTATAGATTAATGTACAGCGTCTCAGTCACCTTGTCAGTCACCTTCGCAGTCTCATTCGCAGCCAACTAACTTACTCCACATTTCACCATGGACCCAGTAATGTACCCGTCACCCAGGGTGTCACAACTTGATGCCCATATTCTTGATGCAGAACTCTCGTCACTTTTAAAGCAAAACCTCATGTCCATTTTTCAATTCCACAATAATAAATGGTGGACTTACGATCAGCATCCCGAACTTTGGGACCTCATTTTGAACGTGATTTTATTCAGATTGACCGTGTGGAAAACTGGCTCTTCTTATGGTCTTTCCCTTCAAAATTTAAAGCTTGTAAATTTCAGAAATGGTAAACTTATTGGATATAAGAAAAGAACCTTGTTATTAGGTTTTATCGTGGGAGATTATCTTTTCACTAAATTTCAATCTTATCTATATGCGACTGAAGCGGATGAAAATGGCAATTTCTCGTTGTTTCTGAAATTAAAACGGGTTCTTCTTCGTCATAGAGATCATATCTTATCTCAAATCAACAATGGGCTTAGACTTGCAAATCTAGTGAATTTTACCCTTTTTTTGGTGTCTGGAAGGTACCCTTCATTAGTGCATAGAATCCTCGGGATAAGTTTTACTCCCATAGTGACAGATTTACTTCGTTTCAATGGAGATAATGTGAATTTTGAATTTCAAAATCGTCAATTGGTATGGAATGTCATGACAGAGTTCTTGGTGTTCATCTTACCTCTTCTCCAGTTGAAAAAACTAAGACACATGTCGAAATTACTTTTACTGCCTTACAAGCAAGAAGAAGTCACAATGAGCCCCTACTCCAGCTTACCTCCGTCTCAGTGTGCAATCTGTCATGATAAAAAGGATAAAGCAGTGATGTCGGGGGAAAAAAAATTGGCTTCTTTACCTTGTATGGTCACTAATCCGTATGTCACTAATTGTGGTCATATTTTCTGTTACATATGTTTGGCTGAGTCATTCAATTCTATAAACACTTCCGATGGTAACGATAAATGTCTTCGTTGTGGTGAAAAGATGGAATGGTTCAAACAGTATGAAGATGTGGATACTGACGCAGTAATGGTAGAGTATGAAGAGGATGACGAAGAGGATGACGAAGCTGAAGACGCTGAATCTGTCCAAAGTGATGACAATGACAACAGTGACAGCAGTGACAATACTAGTGACTCTGATAGTGAAGCCAGTGATATACTCAATGACGTTGATGAATATGAACCTGAACTAGACGCCAATTTTGAATACGAAGACGAAGATGAGAGTTTCGAATTGTAATCTATATTTATATATATTAGACCTAATTAAGAATCTTCAAGATTATCAAAGCCCCCTTATTTCCTTCAGCTAATTGTTTTTTAAATTTCTTTAATTCTTTCTTTAATTCCTTTAATTTTGCATTTTCATTAGCAGTATCAAGTACTTCATAAAGTGAAAGAACAATAAATGATCCACTACCAGTACACCAATCAGCTAATCTACCATTTGAAACAATTTCATCAAATGTTTTAATGGTGAATTCTTTACCGGTACCTGGGATTGAAATTTCTGGTTTTAATTGTACAAGTTTCTTCTTCTCAGAATCAAATTTAAATTCGTTACCATGAGTCAATGATTTAACTAATCTAGAAATGAATGGAACCTTATTAAGTAAGTGGTAATCTTCCAAAACATCACCTTGAATAGCGTTTCTGAAAACAACGTCAATTAATTGTGGTCTGTATTCCTCATTAATCTTTTCATCTGTGGTTGGAGTCAAAATCAATTCAGCTAAAGTTTGAGCACCTATATTACTTGATAAAACCTTTGAAACAAATTCATTCTCATCATTTTTGATGGCTTGTAATAAATTGGAATAAATTTGAGACAAAGCTTTCTCAAGTAATTCACCTCTTCTTTGTTCTTGAGGTTTCTTGGAAGTTTTTTGATATGCTAATTGTTCATATTTGGTTAACTCTTTTTTTACCAATGGATTAAAATATTTCCCATCTAAACCTTTCAATAAGTATAATAAAGGTCTTCTACCAAATTTACTTTGTAATAATTCTGGTAATAACTCTGGAGTGAATAATTCATTATCAAAATTTTTATGTAAAGAAACAGTATCATCAACCGTCATGAACAACGTAATTAATACCAAATTACCAAATTCATTTTCAATTAAATTTTTACCATGTTTCTTTAAACCTCTCATGATATTTCTTCTTTCCTTTGCATTTGCAATGGCAATTAATGAACATGCAACTTCACTACCTTCATTGGTATGAACCAATTCAGCAAATTGTTCACCAAGTAATTCTTGGAATTCTCTAATTTCTGAATCATATTGATCTAAATCTGAGATTAAGATTGAAACGTATTCCTTCATTGCAGCATGTAAAATTTGGAAACCAGTTGATCCTTTTTCAACTGACGCAGTGATTGTACCTGATAAATTTGTCATAATTAATTTTCTCTTTTCAGTTGATTCATTAACAATATCAAGTACAGTTTTACCCTTACCTGATTCTTTAAAAACGGCATACTCTGCACCCCAAAATTCTCTAATCATTTGTTGTTTCTGTTCAGCATTTGAATATAAAACAAATAAATCTTCAACAACGTAAGCACCTTCTCTATGTCTCATTAATTTACGTAATTTACCATGAAGTTCATCAACAATTAAAGCACGGGATTCTTTACTACCATAATGCAATAATTTGATAAGTAAATATTTACCATATGCAGATGTAGCCAATTGATAATATGAACCTTTTAAAGATTTAACCACTATATCTCTTCTTTCCTTTGATGAATGTTTAACTAAAGTTTGAACAACTCTTGAAGAATCATGTTTCATGACTAAATCAGCAATACAGTCTTTTGCTAATTCCCAAATTTCATTACTAAGTTTATCTCTAACTTCTTTTGGTGGTGTTGGTTTATTGACTCTTAATCTTTCCCAAAGTGATTTAATTTGTTGAACTTGAATACCCGATTTTCTCTTAAGTTTACGTTCAGCAAGTAATTGACGTTGTTCTGCATGATTTTCTTTGGATGATTTCTTATCTGGATTTTCTTTCTCGTCGGTTTCACTTTCATTATCTTCATCTAATTCATCTAATTCATCTAATTCATCTTTTTCCTCTTGCTCATCGAGCTCATCGAGCTCATCGCCAGATTCTTCAGATACACTATCGTCACTACCATTGTCACTTAAACTAACATCGCTACCACTGTCACTTTCACTAGCACTAGACTCACTTGAAACTTCAACTTTGGTTTTCTTTGAAGCTTTGACAGCTTTAGTGTCAGAAGATCTCTTTACACCCATGTTAATGAAAAATTTATTTGATGAGATCCTGTACAAAGTATGCGAAGAGCTGCGACAGATTGTAGACGGTGTGGGATAAACAAATACTATTTCTTCAGATAAATCACCATAATCTAGCATTGAACAATACTGTATTGTTGTTGGTTGTTAGCACCATACACCTACCGTTGAAGATACTGGAGTCTATAGCAGTATTGGGTGTTACACGACCCCACATCCACTTATGACTGCAACCGATTGCGAATTTTTGCTTACATCATGTACAGACTCCAGACCAGAAATTTGCCAAAGATTACCAACACCAGGTTTTTCTCTCAAACTTTTATCAGACCTCAAGTCCATGAGGTTACATCGAATGAAAAATTCAACGAACTTATCGATAACAAAGTTACAATTGTAGATTTTTATGCTACTTGGTGTGGACCATGTAAAGCTATTGAACCAGTTTTAGATAAGATTAGTGAAAAAGTTCCACAAGCTTCATTTATAAGAGTTGATGTTGATCAATATACACAGATTGCTCAAGAATATGGAATTACAGCTATGCCAACCATCAAATTTTTCAAGGACGGTAAAGACAGTGATACGGTAGTTGGAGCTGATTTAAAGAAGATTATTGATTTGATTAAAAAGTATACTGAAGTTGATCTTATGAAGAAGTAATATAAGTTATCTTTGTCAGGTAAAGTTTAATATCTAAGAAGGTTTCAGCAGCTGAATTTCTACTAAATTATACTTAAAAGTGAACTAACTTTAAAGCTAGTAAATCTACAATCTCTATTGAGCTCTCCGGTTCGACGCTTTCACTACTATGATTTCTGAATTCAATCCAATTGATTACACTCTTGAAGTGCAAGTTCGCTCTATCTTGTTGTTAAAAGGGTTATTATATTTTACATACACAACATCTGTTGCTGTGTGTCCAGTGTCACTCACTCTCTCTCACTCCCATTTCTCACTCCCATTTCTCACTCTCTCTTTCTCACTCTCTCTTTCTCACTTTCTCACTCCCACATTTCTCACCTAAATCTCACAGCGCGAATCGGTGGCAATCAATATGGGTCAAGCTCCAAGTGGAATGCCAGGTGATGGCTTTAATAAAAAGAAAGACGATAAGAAAAAAGATAAACCAAAATATGAACCTCCAGTAGAAGCAAAATTTGGTAAAAAAAGAAGAAAAGGTCCTGATACAGCCGTTAAACTTCCTTCAGTTTATCCAAGTACAAGATGTAAATTAAAATTATTAAAATTGGAAAGAATTAAAGATCATTTATTATTAGAAGAAGAATTCGTCACAAATCAAGAATCTTTCCAACCAACTGAAGCCAAACAGATTGAAGAACGGGAAAATTTGGATGAATTAAGAGGTTATCCAATGAGTGTAGGAAATTTAGAAGAAATTATCGACGATGATCATGCAATTGTATCTTCAACTGCTGGACTGGAATATTATGTATCAATTATGTCATTTGTTGATAAAGGTTTATTAGAACCTGGTTGTACTGTTTTATTACATCATAAAACGGTGGCAATTGTTGGAGTTTTACAAGATGATGCTGATCCAATGGTATCGGTTATGAAATTAGATAAATCTCCAACTGAGACTTATGCAGATATTGGAGGTTTAGAATCTCAAATTCAAGAAATTAAAGAAGCTGTTGAATTACCTTTAACTCATCCAGAATTATATGAAGAAATGGGTATAAAACCTCCAAAGGGTGTTATATTATATGGAGCTCCTGGTACTGGTAAAACATTATTAGCCAAAGCAGTAGCTAATCAAACAAGTGCAACTTTCTTAAGAATTGTTGGTTCAGAATTAATTCAAAAATATTTAGGTGATGGACCAAGATTATGTAGACAAATTTTTCAAGTTGCAGCTGATAATGCACCATCGATTGTATTTATTGATGAAATTGATGCAATTGGATCAAAAAGATATGAATCAAGTAGTGGAGGTGAAAGAGAAATTCAAAGAACTATGTTGGAATTATTAAATCAATTAGATGGTTTTGATGATAGAGGTGATATTAAAGTTATTATGGCTACTAATAAAATAGAATCTTTAGATCCTGCATTAATCAGACCCGGTAGAATTGATAGAAAGATTTTATTTGAAAATCCAGATTCCAATACCAAAAAGAAGATTTTATCAATTCACACTTCAAAAATGTCATTATCATCAGATGTTAATTTAGAGGAATTAGTCACATCTAAAGATGATTTATCAGGTGCTGATATCAAAGCTATGTGTACAGAAGCCGGTTTGTTAGCATTAAGAGAAAGAAGAATGCAAGTAACGGCTGAAGATTTTAAACAAGCTAAGGAAAGAGTATTGAAGAATAAGGTTGAAGAGAATCTTGAAGGGTTATATTTGTAAGTAGTTAATATAACAGAGTTCACTGAAGAATATACATTAACTAATCATCGTTACTGTTATTAAGAATACGCAAGATGAATAAGAACAAATTCAATATATCCAAGTATAACACCATTGTAGCCGCTACTTCATCATCTAAATGGAATCTCTTCATAATACTTTGAGTATCAATGACGATATAAACGGCAAATATTAAAGCTCCCAAACCTGAGTAAATCATGTTGGCAGTTTTACTCTGTGGGAAAAACATAAATAAGAACCCCCATCCAATCAAGAACCAAAGTCCCATTGACATGGCACCTTGCCAACTAGTAAAATCATATTTGGTTTGGAATGCAAATAATGTTAATCCAATAAATATTATAAACGTCAACATAACCGCTTGAATGACGATATCGGTTTCAACTAATGAACATGTCAATCCAATACCATAGGCTTCACACAACGTGAATGCCGATAACAACACTAAATTGACGGGATAAGATCTGGCCTTCCAAAAAGCACCAAAAGCAAAGCCAAACAGTCCCACCATTGATACGATGAAAAGCCACATATTATTAAAACACCATTGTTGAATTGAGGAATTAGATTTAATGATGAAGCCAACCACTAAAGTGGAGAGTAACTGGAGACTGAGTAACGCATAAACCTTTCTGATGAATAATTGTCTTACTGGCAATTCACATGATGCCACATCGACGGAGTATTTGAAATCATCTGGGAGTTCTTGTTCTGTAGTAGGAACTGGTTCGTACGGAGAATTATAGGCTGGTGGAGCAGACATGACGTTTGTGGTTTTTCGTATGTGCGACTCTGGGAATGACTAGGAATAAATGACGGGACACGACCCCGATAAGGGTAATGGCAGGTATAGTGAAGTAGTTTATTTGGCATTCAAGGAGAAAGAGGAAACTGTATTAGGGGGGCTTGCCGGTTTCAGTTGGTAATAGGAGATTGGGTTTTTATATCTTTTTTAACTTACTTGAAGTATTTTACAGTGGCTGCGAAATTCACTAATTTGATACTGCTTACGAGTGTCTCACATTGAAATGGTCTACAAGGACTAATCTCTTCTCATGAACATCACTCTATATCACACGTTATTCTGCAATACCCAGCGTATTCAACGTTATCTACATCAATCTACAGATCTCTTATCCCATTCATACATTATTCTATACATGACCTGTCTTTTCCTATACTCATTACCCAACCACAGGTGGCTCAACCTTCCGACCCACCTTCATCTTCATCACAACCGTGTCCTTGAACACCACTTTTTTCCGACATAAGGGACACAATCCAACACCTCTTTTACCTCGAGCTTGTCCTCTTGCATTACTGCTAGCTACACTCTTTTGAATACATTCCAAGCAAAAGATATGCCCACAAGATGTAGCGGTAGCCTTTGTTATTTCATCAAAACAAATAGGACATTCGACATCATTAAGCTTTTTTGTGATCTTATGTTCAGCAGCTTGAGCATTGTTAATTAAATCGTTTGTATCATTTCGAATTTCGAGTAATTTCACCTCGTCGTCATCCTCATCGCTAATGACGTAAACCTCATCATCGCTCTCCACCACCACAGGATCATCATTTATTATCATTACAGGAGTGGTATTAGTAGCAAGGTTATTTATAGACTCGGTAGTTTGATTATTCCCACCATTTATATTAGAATCATGATCATTATTATGTGGCGGAATTTCCATCTCGCCAAGAGGTCACTCGATCAACTGAAATTAGGTTTCGGTATGCGCGCAGAAAATGGCTGGTGGACCACTCTTCTTTTTCAACATATTACCATCATAAAATGAAGACTGATAGTTCAAATCCTTTGGCAGTCACTTTACCGTATCAATTTAATGGTCCTGATGATTATCCAACCGAAGTTTTGGCCAGTAGATTCCAAGCTTGGCGTTATATCATAAAAGATATCGTAAATTATTTAAGGGAATACTCTTCAGTGCAAGAGGAAATTGTAAGACAACAGATTAGATTACAACAAGCAGTCGGTATTAGTGCCAAATCAATAGCTGTTACTTCCAATAGTTCTAGAAATCATCATCATTCCGGTAAGGATGTAGATGTGGGTGAAATTAATAAGTATTTCTTACCTATAGGTAATGGATCCATTCAGGATTTACCCACTATTTTAACTAAATATCATCAACAAAATGTATCTGCCACTCAAAAGACCTTGAAGGAATTAACTACGGTGGTTATACCTAAATTAGATGAATTGAGAAAAGATTTATTGATCAAGATTAAAGAAATTAAAAATTTACAAAATGATTTCAAGAATAATTTAGGTAAAGAAATTAATGAGACTAAAAGCTTATTAAATCAGTATTATCAAGCAGTTGAACTCTCCAATAAATTGGAACATGGAGGTCATATTCATCATCTGTCAGACTCAAACGAGCAATATAAATTTGATCCTTATATTGTTAAAGTTAAGTTGGATAGACAATTAAAAAAACAACTCCAAGAAGAATCTTATTTGTATCAGGCATACGAAAATTTACAAGATAGTGGTAGGAAATTGGAGAGTATTATTGTGGTTGAACTTCAAAATTATTTGGGTAATTTTATGGATTTATTATCCGCTGAACATTCAACATTTGCTAATTTCTTATTACCAAATTTCAATGACGGATTTTTATCAAAAGAAGCATCATTTGAATGGGATTCATTTATCGCTAAAAATCTACCATCTCCAAATTATTCACTTAATGCCGTTGGTAATTCAAATTCCTCTGTCAGAAATGGTACTTTCATCGATTTGAACTTTCATCAACGTAAAACTAGTGATTTACAAATCAGTAATTATAATTCTCCATTAAATTTGTCAGTTCGTGAAGGATATTTAGAGAGAAGATCAAAGTTCTTGAAGAATTATTCAAGTGGTTATTATGTTTTAACTTGTAATTTTATTCATGAATTTAAATCTCCTGATAGAAAGAAAGATCAAGTTCCAATTTTATCAATTCTGTTGGATAGTTGTCAAGTTGGTGAACATTCTAAGAATGATAATAAACTGGGATCTTCATATAAATTTATATTAAATTCAAAGCTGTCAAATGGATTGATGCATAGAAATCAAAATTGGCTGTTTAGAGCTGAAACTTATCAATCAATGATTGAATGGTATAATGATATTAAAAATTTGACAAGTTTACCAACTCCATCAGCCAGAGCAAGATTCTTGAGTAAGAAATTAAATTTGGGTAATTTGAATCCAAACTTGGTTAGAATGCAATCTAACATGTCAAGAAATTCAAGTATTGTAACAAGTCAAACCAATCAAAAATCAATTAGATCTTCAGTAACTGGTAGATCAAAGAAATCTACTACCACTGATAATAATAGATTGAGTTCGACTTTTTCAAACAATACTAACGTTCACAGTCCAAGATTCAATCATTTGATTAACAGTGACGGAACCATATTGACTCCAGTTGAATCTTCAACTGAACATGTAAGAAGTAGTACTCCTAATGCCATCAACCGTGAACAACCACCTCAACCTCATCAACAACAGTACCAACAACAATATCCAATACAACAAACTCCACAGGAAGGTTATCAACCACAGGTAGGTTCAGTTCCCCAGAAAGGTGAAGGACAAGATGGATTAAGCAGGACTCAATCTGTTCAATATCAAATTCCTGCAACAAATATTCAACAACCAACGCCCCAACAACCACACCAACCAAATCAACCACACCCTGGTCCAATCACCTTACCAGCAAATTTCCATAATTTTCAACAAGGTTATTTTATCAATGCTAATGGTCAACAAGTGCAACAATTTTTTGATCCAATTCAGCAACAATATTATACAATAACTCAACAACCAAGTCAAGGTCCACAACCACAATATTTCCCAACATCGCCACAACCACAATTCCCTTCATCTCCGCAACCCAATCAAGGGTATTTCTTTGTTCAACCCCCACCAAATCAAAATCCTCAATTGAAGGGAGATTATACTTTTGGTGGTCAGTTACCATATCCTACTGATGAACAACCTGAATTAAAACAACCTGAATTAAAACAACCTGAATCAAAACAGCCACAAGCGGAACCAAATCATGAAATTAATGATAAAGAAAATGAAACCTCTAAAAATGGATCTAATGATGAAAATAATGTCGTAAGCACAGATGATACATTAAAAGATACAACAGAATTAGAGCGTGAAGTTAGCAAAGTGAGTATTTAAAAGTTAATTGTAAAAGTAGTAATGTAATTTATGCTATAGTATTGATAATTAGACTGCTATAAGTTTTTGTTAACGTTGATTTATGCTATTAGTATATGTTAATATATTTATTAAAGTACGAGCTCTTTATCAGAGTTACATATCAAGAGTAATGCTAAATGTACATTTTATATTATAAAATTACGTGTAATGTATTTAAATATTTAAACAACAACACCAGAGTTTGAAGCAATACGTGGCCATAAATCAGCACATTCTTTAGCAACAGGACCAGTAATAGCAGATCCTTTCATTTCACCCTTTGGATTCACAATAACACCAGCATTGTCTTCAAAGTACAAGTAGACACCATCTTTTCTTCTCCATGGTCTTGATTGTCTGATAACAATAGCTGGCATAACCTTCTTTCTTAATTCTGGCTTACCTTTTTTAACGGTAGCCATAACCATATCACCGGCTGAAGCAGCTGGTAATCTGTTTAATCTAGCACCGAAACCCTTGACGGCTAAAATATATAAGTTTCTAGCACCGGAGTTATCGGCACAGTTCATGACGGCACCGGTTGGTAAACCCAACTATATTGTTAGTATAATGAGATGACATGAGACGAAAATGTGATAATTGACAGAATGAATCGATAACTTGGATGGCGTTTTTCACCGTTGCAATACTTTGATATGTTGTGAAATATTATAGTATCTTATGACTGAATATCTTGGTACTTTCCATCTGTTCGAATTTCTCTGACTTCTCTCGATGAGTAAATGGGATGATTCAAACCTGAAACTTAGGACACCTTGGAAGATGAAGAGTTTACTCTGTCACATTTCACATTAAACTATTGAATTAATCAATTAATGATATACATACACTCATACGAAACTTGTTACCGGAAGACATTATTAATTCCTGTTAGTTAATTAAGAAAATCTGAAAAAAATTTTCAACTATAGGTCCAGCAGTGCGGAAGAAAAGTCGTGTATTACGTTAAATGAGCTTGAGGGTTAAAGCCCTAAATGAGTCGCGGGAGAAAAACTCGTGACGGTCAATGTTCCAATCTCGATTTCGCATTGGGCGCCAGATCAGGTTTATTCCAATTGTGTCAGGCGTGACAGCGGCTAAATTTATACGATGAAATTGGTATGCATATCGGCACCTTTTATTTTTTAGATTTTAATGAAAAAATAATTTTAGAAGCTAATTTAGAGTAAAGTAGATTCCCTGATTCACAATGTTATGAATTTAAGACAATATAATCAACAAAATATTTTCTACCCCCACAAACCAAGTTAAATCATAACCATAATCAATCCGTAGTATGTATTACCTAAAAAAGAGGAGCGCGACGCGAGAGAAGATTCGCTAATGCATCCCGGGCAAAACAAAGAAATTGTGAATTTCCCAGTTAGAATTGCGGCGCATTCAATAAAAACATGCAATTAAGAATCCTATACTAGCTAAATAAAGTATATTGTACTCCTGTTACCATTATACAAACATTTTTGGGGAACCTCTATTAATTATTGACAACTTTTAATGAACCTTTAGTTATCATATCTGGTAATGAACCATCACTTAATCTTCTTCGTCCATAATCTTCCGTAGGATATGGTGGGTATAAATCTCCTTGAGGATTTGTTCCTTGAGCATCTTCAAACATGAAATAATCATCATTTGAATTCACGGAATTTGTATTAAAACTTTGTTGTTTAGTATGTTGTGATTTAATCGTAGGTTTTTTACCAATGAATGGATTCGGGGTAATATTATATTCTCTGGTAACTCCATTACTTGGAGGCGGAACTGAATGAAATCCTTTTCCCTCTTTATCAAAATCATCATCCTCTTCATCATCATCTGAATGTCTTCGTTTGTACCATAAAAAGAAAAGTGCAAGTCCTGCTAAGAGTCCAACTCCTGCAACCGATCCTACTACAATACCAGCAATTGCACCTCCTGAAAGCCCTCTACTACTTCCGCCATCTTCATTCGAATCATCGGAAGTTTCTGAGCTGTCACTTGCATCACTTGAGCTATCAGCCGTAGCCAGGGAATCGGCCGTTTGAGTAATGGTAATTTCACTAGGTCTTGAATCATTAGTTAATGTGGATACAATTGTTGATACACCAGCCTCTGATGAAGAAGTTGCTTCAGTTGAACTTGACGTCGCTTCCGTGCTAGAAGTAGCCTCGGTGGAACTGGAAGGTTCGCTGGTTGAAGATGCAGATGATGAGGTTGATCTGGAGGAACTAGAACTAGAAGAGGAACTAGATTCAGAACTACTGGTGCTGGAAGAGCTGCTCGAGCTGGTGCTGGAACTTGAACTTGAACTGGAACTGGAACTAGAGCTTGAACTGACCTCCACGGCATCATCTTGATAGATCAAAAAGTATCCGTCACCTCCACAGTCTTCAGATCCAAAACCTTGACATCTGGTATTACAGTTAGAGTCATCCACCTGATCACTGTCACTAATTTCAGTATTTCCACAATAACATGACAGTCCATCGATAAGTGCTGCATATGCTGAACCTTGACACTGGTCTTGACAATGTCCTGAACTTTGATAAATGTATTCATCCAGAAATGTGAGTGAATCCCTAACACTATCACTAGAGTAGCAACCCAACTGCGAGAACCGTGCTGATGCAACGTTTAAAAGCATCAATGAAATCAACGGCAACATTTGATTTAGGGAAAAAAGGGTATTAAACTGACGATTCCGGATCACGGGTGAAAACGAAGGGAAAAAAACGGGGGAAAAATGGGTATTATAATTTATGAGTCGAATAATCAATAAATGAATACTCGGAAAACGAAATTCACTTGATGGTCACCTAAAAACGAAAGGTCTTATGCAATTGGATGAGATCAAACTGTTCAGTTTGTTGTCAAGAAATCGCACCGAAAATTTTTTGTAAACAAACTGAGACTCACTGAAGAATGAGCATGAAAAGAAGAAATATTTTTTAAAAAAAAAAATTAAGTGCTCCAAACGAGGCAGAAATGTGCATTTTACTCCCAGTAATAACTGCAAAATGCCTTTGATTTACAAAACGGTTAATGTTATAGTTTAGCTACATTTTCAATTTGTTGAATCATCCCATTTTTTGGGCCTTGATTCAAGGCTTGCACTCCAACAGGAGTCAACTGTAATTTTGTTTTTACGATCAGCACTAAAAATAGATTTGAGCTAATTCTTGGTAGAGTGGAGGGATTAATTAACGGATGACGCTATATTTATCTTCCCGATTTTGCCTTTCTCATATGTAATGGTCCCTTTGAAACCATTCAAGCTAATCCACTTGGTTTTCAAAGTTGGTTAGTTGGTTATTTGTGTTTCAGGTATTGGTGGCTGTGCGCTCGGCTTTATTGGGCTATTGACTGTCTAATTATATAGCAATTTTACTAGTAATATTTACATGTCAACTCTTTAATTCTTAAGCGTACATTAAGGGGTTTCCTGATAAGGAACAATAAGTTAGCTTGGGTTATCCGATGCACTGATGTCTTGGCAGGTATAATGGTTGCGAAATTATTGGTGAATGAGATAAGAATAGTTAGTCAATTACCTAAGTCATCCATACAATCTACGTAGTTGTTTGACTGGAGCTTATTTCGTGAGAGGTATTCATATATATAACTGTCCTTCATTGATTTTCTCTGGTTTCAAATCTTTTTTAAGACTTCCTTATGATCGGCGTGAGGAGCCCTTAAATAACGCTGATGTCAGCTGATGTCATCGATCCGAATATCTGGGGAGCGGTCCCAAGCCGCCACAGAGGTCCACTGAGTATCGGGAATACCCCGGCACTCACAAGCGTTTTTAGAGTAGGCTAGCAGATTCGAGACTCCCTTACACACTTGCTGCAAATCGGGCAATCAGCCCGGTTTTGCGTTAAAAAGAACTGTAATAAGTTGAAGCGAGTGTATTTACATCACCAAAGAATTGTGATATAAGAAACGTTGTCGTAGCTTTTCCCTTGGCTTTTTCGCTCCCGAACTGTTTTTCATCGGTGGCCTCCAACATAGTTTCCACACGTAGACGTTTTTGCTAAAATAAAAAAAATGATTCGATATTTGAAACGAGCACATAGACCCGGTGACACTGATACCGTAGAGGAATCTGGGGATCTACAGTTTCATACATAGACGAGTAATGGTTAATGGAAAATCCCTGTCAGTTGAGTCGTATATCTGTCTTGGTCCTACGACTAATTCTCTGACATCGTCCCTTTGTGCTTTCCAGCCCTCTGACTCGTGTATTATAAACCAAAGGGTACCCTAAGAAATCTTTTGATCCAACGCATGCATTTAAACTCGGCTCTTGCAGAATCATACGTCAATGATGCAAGTACAGACTGGCTGCGAAAATAGATACCAGATTCGGATTGCGGGCCAAAAAGAAACTTTATAAATGTCTATTAAACTCTACAGTTAGAAATATCGAATACTAAAATATCGGAAGCACCAATTTTCTTTAATTCATCCATAATATTACCGGTCTTACTCTTTTCAATCATAGAGGAAACAGCAACCCATTCTTCATCATCTTCATTCTTCTTTTCTAAAGCAGAAACAGTTGCAGCTCTTCTACCAGGAGTAATCTTCAATACTTCCGATAATAATCTTCTAGGAGTATTATAATTACATAAAACATATTTTTGAGCGGCTAATATACCTTCAAATCTTTGTTTAACAATATCTACAATGTCTGGGAATTTTGGATTTTTTGAACTGATTAAATGGGCACTAGTTTCTAAAAGAGTTGTAATAGCTTTTAATCCAGCAGCTCTCATGGTTTCACCACTTTCAACCAAATCAACAATTCCTTCAGCAACCCCCAAAGCACATGAAGCTTCAACACTTCCCCCAACGTATCTGATATTTGTCTTTTCACCGGAAGATTTTTGTTCTAATTTATCAAAGAAATCTTGAGATAATTTAGTAAAAGAACTGACGATTTTTTTACCTACTAATTGTTCTGGAGTATCATAAGGACCATCAGCTGGTACTTGAAGTTGTAATTTACATTTACCAAATTGTAAATCTAATAAATCAGTAATATTATCGTACATATCAGCTTCTTCAATTTGATCTAATCCAGTAATACCTAAATCACAATTACCTTCACCCACAAAAACAGGGATATCAGCAGCTGGTAAGAAAATTAAAGCAATAGGTAAGCTAGTTGAGAGAGCAATATCTAATCTGTTTGATCTTCTGAATTGAATATCGCATCCTTTTAAAAGCTCACAACATTTTTCATACAATCTTCCCTCTTTAAACTTGTTAGTATAAACTTGAAAAATACATGTAAAAAAACATACTTTTTGGAACTGCAAACAATAATCTATCAGGTAAGTGATTAACTAAATCCATCTCCGACGGTGACTCAAATGAAAAATTCGCAGATATTTCGCAGACATAATCAGTCATCGGACTAATCGTTATGGACCCATGGCACGTGACCGATGGAGTATGAGAATACCAAATATACTAGAGATGTATTATATATTAAATTTATAAACTATAATGCTAGCTTACCCTCTGAATCGTCCGTTATAGTTTCATCTTCGTCATTGGCCAAACTCTCTCGATCGGTATCTACGTCATATTTATCTTTTACTCGATTTTGTCCCTGTGGGTTACCGTACCAGTACTTATTAAACCCCCAATTAAACAAGATTTTTGTCATATGATAAGGAGAGAATTCAGGCCATAAAGTATCGACCATTACAATTGCACAATCAGAACTAACACATTGCCATAATAAAAAATCCGATAATCTGAATGTTCCTGATGTCCTTATAAGTAAATCTAATGAAGGTGAATCCTTTGTGTATAGATGATTTTCAATGGTTGATTCATCAATTATATAGTCTGGTTGTTTAATAGATTCAGACACAATGGTTTTAATCAGATTGGTCATTTCATCTCTTGAAGTGTATGGGAAGCAAACATTCAATGTAGCTCGAGTATTATTCTTTGTCATTTCTTCCGTTTGTCGTAAAATTGTTTTAACATCATTGGGTAAAAGATCTATATTCCCTAATATCTTAATTTTAACCCCATATTGTTCACATAATTCTCCATGTTGAGTTATTTGCTTAAATCTCAGTTTTGCCAAATCCATGAGCCATTTCACTTCGTAACTTGATCTCTTAAAATTTTCAATTGAAAATGCAAATACAGTAGTATGTTGAACTCCACATTCATAAAGTAATTCAAGTATACTTGCCATAGATTCAAATCCTAAATTATGACCTTCTTTTAGTTCGATATTGTGATTGCGGGCATATCGACGATTACCATCCATAATTATTCCCACATGTTTTGGTACTGGACCCGTACGTAGAAGATTGCCAATAAATTTTTTGATATAAACAAGTATAGTATTATAACCTGGGAATGAAGATATCCACTGTGTCATTAAGTATTGTGCGTGTTCTGATGAGGTTGATTTTCTGAGCTCGTTTTCTTTGTGAGCTCGATTTTCTGCTCATCTTCTCATTTCTCATTTCTCATTTCTCATCTCATTTTTTGCTCATCTCATTACTAATGTCTTATCCAGATCATATACAACAAGACGAAGAATTAGGGCAACAAGAAGAATTTCTTAATATAGATGAAGTGGGAGAAGAAGTTGCTGATGATGGTATTGCTCCACCAGAAGATGACGATGATGAGGAAGATGCCATGGATGAAGATATAGAAATCGATTTAAGTAATAATTCCTGGACTTACTTTGACCAACATAAAGATTCAATTTTCTCCATTTTTAAGCATCCAAGTCTCCCGATGGTTGTCACAGGAGGAGGAGATAATACTGCTTACCTTTGGACCACCCATACTCAACCACCTAGATTTGTAGGTGAACTTGCTGGACATAAAGAATCGGTTATCGCTGGTGGGTTCACGGCCGATGGCAAATTTGTCATCACGGCTGATATGAATGGGTTTATTCAAGTACACAAGGCCAGTAAAGGTGGACAGAGGTGGATTAAGTTTGCTGATTTACAAGAGGTTGAAGAAGTATTGTGGGTTAAAGTTCACCCTAGATTACCATATTTTGCATTTGGTGCTAATGATGGATCAGTTTGGGTTTATCAAGTTGATGATTCGAGCAAATCATTAGTGCAAATCATGTCAGGATTTCTGCATACCTTGGAATGTAACCAGGGAGAATTTGTCGATAACGGTAACGATGAAGAATTATTTCTTATTACCATTTCAGAAGATGGTACTGTGGTCAACTGGAACTGTTTCACGGCTCAACCGGTTTACAAATTACAACCACATGATGATTTCAAAGGCAATGAAAGTCCTTGGGTTTCCCTTTCTGTCAGTGGGAATAAAATGGTCGCCGTTGGTGGTAGAGATGGGAATTTAGCCGTCATCAATTATGATACCGGTAGAATAGTTCATATGGTAAAGACATTAGAAGATATTGATGACGAAGCTGAATTAAGTATTGAAGCATTATCATGGTGTAAGGCCCCAAGTATGAATTTATTAGCTGTGGGACTTGTGTCAGGAGATTTATTGTTATTTGATACTTTACAATGGAGAGTTAGAAAATCTATTAAATTAGAAGACACAATTACTAAATTACAATTTATTGACGAAACACCAATATTAGTTGGTTCATGTATGAATGGTAGAATATATCAATGGGACGGTAGAACCTTGAGTGAGATGTTTGTAGGTGTTGGTCATAATATGGGGGTATTAGATTTTGCGGTTTTGGGCAGTAAATTAGTGACTGCGGGAGATGAAGGTGTTTCTTTGGTGTTTGAGACTGTTAGTGCATAGGTGTATAGTTATTATGAATGTAGGTCGTAGAGTAAGACGTAACGTTAAGGCATATTTTACTTGTCTCAGTTTTTTGCAGCCTCACTCTTCTGTCTCAATCTCAATCTCAATCTCATCTCTTCTCTTCGCGTCGCGTCTCACCATGACACTTGAATCCGAAGATCAGAAATATAAACCTTCAGAAGCCGATATGGCTTTCTACTATCAACGTCTTCTTCCCTTTAGATACGTGTTTCAATGGCTTAGTCATTCTCCAAAACCTACCAAAGACTTCACTATGAGAGAATTCGCCTATGAACACAGAAGTGGTGCGTATCAACGGTACCAATCTTATGCCACTTTAGACGAGTTTAAAAAGACAGTTTTGGAGAGTAACCCTACCAGATTTGAAATTGGAGCCGTATATTCTATTAACCCGAAAGAACGGAAAAATTTACCCAAAAATGCCTTAAAACCATTGAGTAAAGAATTGGTATTCGATATTGATTTAACCGATTATGATGATATCAGAACTTGCTGCTCAAAAACTGATATTTGTATGAAATGTTGGAAATTCATCAAGGTGGCAGCTGAAATCATGGATGCTGCTTTGAAACAAGATTTCGGTTTCAAACATTTAGTATGGGTATTCTCAGGTAGAAGAGGTGCTCATTGTTGGATTTCCGATTCAAGGGCTAGAAATTTGGACGAAGTCTCCAGAAGATCTATTGTTGAATACCTCGATGTTTTGGGGTCAAAGCAATTGAAAATGGGTAAACAATCATTGAACTTGAAGAGACCTCTTCATCCTCACATTCAAAGATCTTTTGATATCTTGAAAAATCATTTTGTAGAAATTATCTTGGAAGATCAAGATCCTTGGTCAAATGATGAACAACAGAAAGAGTTATTATCCTTCATTCAAGATAAGACCTTACAAGAAGAACTCACTAAATTATGGAAGGGTAAAAATGTAAGTTCGAAACAGAAGTGGGATGATATCAGTTCGGTTTCTAAAAGAGTGTTCAAGCACCAATCACAATTATCGTCTTTAAATGAGACCAAAAAAGATATCATTATATACTACCTTTATCCTAGGTTGGATATTGAAGTCTCGAGACAATTGATCCATTTATTGAAATCACCATTCTGTATTCATCCAAGTACAGGTAATATTTGTGTCCCGTTTGATCCATTTTCTAACTTATCCGAAGATCATCAAGATGACGACTATGGATTTAATCCAACTCATGCTCCTAATTTAAGAGATTTGCAAAATGAATTAGAAATCTGGGAAACTCGTAGAGTGAGTGATTCAAGCCAAACTTTAGCATCTGAGGATGATTCTGAACCTAATGAAACAAGAAGGTTATCTGATTTTGAAAAGACCAGCTTGAAACCATATGTCAATTACTTCTCCAAGTTTGTATCTAATTTACTCAAAGATGAATTATCTGGTGTTGGTAAGAGATCTAGAGAAATTGATTTTTAACCATGGATTATGATTTAACGAGTTCTAACTGTTTTTATTCTTATTATATTGTACAAAATAAATATTTATGTGATTACACAACCATTTTCTTTTTGATTCTCTTCGTTGTTAATATTATCTAATGTACCGCTGTGGTTCTTTATGATAATTGTCTCTTGTTCTGACGCTTTTCCATCTTGATACCATTCAATATACTCGAGTTGTTCATTGTAACGGATATACCCTGAACTCAAGTAGATATCATGGTAATTCAATTTGGGATAATGCCATTTGGGTACAAATATGATTGTAGGTTTTGAACTGGCATCTTTTGAAAACGAGGCGGTTAATGAAAACTTCACAGTTCTTAAATCGAATTCAGTGGCTACAAGGTCCCCAGCACAAGCTATGACATAAGGTCTGACGACGGCCCCAGCAGCACGAAGTCCATCAGGCGAAGGATAGCATCGTTTAGAGTGTCTATATTTGACATTATCAGCAGTCCAAGAGATCAAGGAAGAGTCCTGAAGTGATTGAAGATCATCATAATCATCGCTCTCCTCATTGTACTTTTCAGAACCTAAATTAAGTTCCATTAAATCATTTTCAATGTCCTTTAATGTGAAACTGCTGCTGTCAATTTGACCGTTTTTAGGTTCATTGACGGGACTAGATACAACTGTTTCTGGTTCTTTACTCTTCTCTTTTTCCCTTTTAACCTTGTTTTTCAAACTATTTATTTTCTTGGATTTGGTGAGATAAGATGCCGTTGATGATACAGTTGATGATAGAATCTCACCGACTGAAGAGGTGTCAACAAACGTCAAGTTCCTGTCATCAGGAGACCAAAACGAAAAATCTTCATTGTTCCATCTATCTCCCCATTTATGACAATTAATTGAGGTGTAACACCAGTAAGCATGAGACATGGTCAGGCCTTCTAATGCATAACTGATGGCATCTAGAGCTAGAGTTTGTGAAGAGTATCTTCCATTAGTATAAGCACGTTTGTCATCCATATCGAATGGCATACCCGTTTCCGACATCAATATTGGCAAACATCCCAAGTACTCTTCACACTCCTTCTTCATTTCATTGAATTGTTTCTTCAAACAGTTCCGGATAGCTCTTTCTCCAAATACAATCCCTAGCACTGGGTTGAGGTACCTCCCTCTCATGATACCCAAAGTATCAACATTGTACCTTGGATTCCACGTTTTAAACATAAGAGACATCCCATCATAATAATGAGGACAGTAGATGGTCTTCTTGTCAACAATGTTACGAGGATCTGTCTTCAAGTTTGGTGGAGTTTCAAGAACTGGAGGTTGAAGCATGAAAAATACATCTGGCGTACAACCTCTTATGACTTTCTTGAATTTCCCAATAAAATCGACAAAGTTGTTATTGATAAAGAATTCCATATCTATCTTCTTAGGTTTGACCCCACTGTACATCTTGAAATTGTGTTTGGAAGAGAATTGATTAAAGTAATTAGGTTTGCATAATTCACAAACCGTACTTGCTAAAAGTCTATCCTCTTGCAGCATTTCCTTCAAATTGGATATATCTGCTCTAGAGAAATTCCATATCCCGTTTTGCAGAAATACACACTCACCTACAATCCAGTCATCACTTCTGGTCCAACCGTAATGACTATCGATAGCTTTTGCTTCGTCTACAGTTAACCATGCTCTTTCTCCTTTTGGATCCACCACTTCAGTGCCATATTTTTGTGGACCAGCCACTGTTATACGGTATACGTCAACTTCACAAGCGAATCCCATTCCTAATTTAAATGCCTGATAAGCGGTTGGAGTGGTTCCAACTCGAAGCTGCTGACAATCAGGAAGAAATCCTAAATGATCATGACCAATGAGTCCACAATTTGGTTCATTAAGAGTTTCAAATCCAAATAAAGTACCATCGTCAATCATCGAGGTATTTAATCGGGATATTCTCTGCCAAAATCTTTTGACAGATTTGAAAAAACATGATTGTAAGTAACTTTGAATGTTTTGTCCATTGAGTTTGAGATGAGGGAAGTAATTCTTACCACTGAAGAACATCGTGAACATCACCATGGCTGCCAACCGTTTATAATTGGTGGGCCAAATCATCTTGGGGAATGAGTCACCATAGTCACCGTCCTGGTTGTGATACTTTGGATCATTATGTAAAATAGCTGCTTCAGTTTGAGCAAACCGTTTTGGTTGTAATCCTGCTGCGTACAATGTCCATAAAGGTGCCCCACTTCCTCCACTATACCGAGACCAAACATCTTGATGGACGTCTATAAAAACATAGAGACCTCCCACTCTATGGATGATTTCCAATATATCACTAGTGTACTTTATAAATTCGTCATCATAAATTCCAGGACCCTCATGTTCTATGGCTTCCCAGGTTATGATGTACCGTATACAGTTGTACCCCCACAGTTTGATTCTTTGAATGTGCAGTTCGGCTTCTTCAAGAGCGAATGGTCTGCCAACAAAGCATACATTATCTCCATCAAAAAACACATTTTCAGGGTTCGTACAATCACCTTGGTAAGTTGGCATAGGAGGACTTGCAGGCAATTTAGCACCAGCATCAAGATTGATCCCCTTTAAAGTTATTCTTCTGTTTTGTGAATCTACCAAGAAGCCCTTATCATTGGTATTTAATCTTTCACACTGCAATATTGAATTTGATGGTGCAGCTTCGGTTGCAAGAATGGGCTCATCTCGGGAAAATTTGTGACGAAGAGATTTCACTCCAGAGAGCAGAACGGTTGATGATGAGCTATATAAGCTCATTCGATTATTTATAGCATCTTTAGCATTAGTAACATAACTTTTCATAGTTGTTTAAAAGGAAAGGAATCGTGATTGAATGTGAAAAATAGGCGGAGAAATGGCTGCGAAGAAACTGCTGCAAGAGTACAGGACAGACAATTGCCAAGTGCAGGGGAGGCATCGAATTTATGATTATACTATATTTATACTAGAGTCGTACTACGGTCATATTATGTTTATAATGACTATGTTCTTTATGTTTGAACTAGGTATGAGCTAAACACTATCTACAAATCAATTATAGTTGCTTGGAATGGCTGCACTTTCACATTCATCTATTGTTGCACTAAGCGACTGCGAATCGGCCCGAAACGGCACTAAAATATGCACCCGGCTGTACTATTCCCTCTGGCTATCTAGAAGTCTCTTTTTATTAGCGATATGACTACTAAGTCTCCAAGTTTCATCAGTTTTGAATTTATCATATAATGGTACAATTTTACGTCCTTTACCGGCTTCAGCTTTTTTGAAAAATGTGGGGGCCGCTTCCATCAAATACTGGGGTGATATTACCGTTGTACACTGCATATACTCTTTTGTTGTGAGTAAAAGTGTATGGTAAATAACATAATCAGGTTCTTTGCCTTGTAACGTAGATGATGGATGTAAATATACTGTCGTATTCTCTACCAAAGTCTGATATCCTTCTTGATGATGTCTTTTGGCTGAGTTTTTAAAGAAACCTGAACAAAACGCTCTGACAACTTTATCGGTGTCCAAACCACAAGAGACGAGTCCGTGTTGATTCTTGTTCATGATTCTAACAAGTTGACTTTTGACGTCTTGAGCTCTTCTCATACTTCTTTCCTGAATAAAATTATCACTACACCATCTCTTATTATACCCATTCATGGCCCAAGATCTATATACGTTCAAAAGTGTTAAATGGTCACCTTGAGAATTAGAAAATCTAGCTCTTCTCTGATCAGCAAGAGTTTGTTTATCCTTTGGTCTGTAAAATACATTTTGTACCGAAAGCATCGACACAATTGTCAAAACCTCTTCTGAACACTCTAATTCAGTCAGTTTAATCAATGTCTTCGATAATTTGGGTTCCATTGGGAAATCAGACATGGTTTTACCGAGTCTAGTTAAGTATCCATCATCATCTAATGCGCCCAATGTATATAATTCCTGTAATGCACTTAACATAGTGTGGACTTTTGGAGGGTCCATAAATCCAAAATTGAGTAAATCATTGATACCCATTGCTTTGAGCAACAAGATGGTGTTTGATAAATTGGTTCTTTGAATTTCAGGGATTGTGTTCGGAAGCATCTCCTCGTTATAGGCTTTTTCAGTGTAAAGTCTATAACACTTCCCAGGGCCAGTTCTACCAGCACGTCCACTACGTTGATTAGCCTGAGCTTGAGAGATTGGAGACACTAATAACGAGTCCATACCCAATTTCGGATCATATGCATTTACCTTGACGAAACCGGGATCAATCACGTAGAAGATCCCGTCAATGGTAATAGAAGTTTCAGCGATGTTTGTGGCTAGAATTACTTTCCTCGAACCACTAGGGGTGGGCTCGAAGATCTTACTCTGCATTTCGCTCGGAAGAGATGAATAAACCGGTAAAATGATCAATTCTGCTACTGAATCACCTAAGGCTTTCACCCTTTCATATAATACCTCACAACTTGTGTCAATTTCATCTTGACCTGTGAGAAATACGAGAATATCTCCAGGTGGTTCAGAGACATGAATCTGTAATACCGAGTCCAAAGCCGCTGATAAATAGTCCATCTCAGGCTCTTGAGTATAAAGTATTTCGACCGGAAATGTCCTTCCTGGAATCTTTACCACGGGGCAATTATGGAAGAACTGAGAAAATTTCTTAGAGTCCAACGTTGCAGAGGTAACAATGATTTTAAGGTCAGGATTTGACTCAGCTGCTTTTTTAAGTAATGCAAAAAGCACGTCTGTAGCTATCGTACGTTCGTGGGCTTCATCCAACATTATGACTGAATATTTACTCATAGTAGGATCATTAATTGCTTCTCTCTGTAACATACCATCTGTCATATACTTTATATTGGTTCCAGGACTGGTGTTATCATCAAATCTAACCGTATAACCAACATCTTTACCCAAGGGTGTACCTCGTTCTTCGGCCACTCTCTTGGCCACTGATGTGGCAGCCACTCTTCTTGGTTGGGTACATCCAATAATTTTATGTTGACCTTCTGAATTTGTATTCAAGCCTTCTTCAGCGAGATATTGAACGATTTGAGTAGTTTTACCTGACCCAGTTTCACCAACAATGACAAGAAATTGGTTTTCCTTGATCTTCGAGACAAGCTCTTGTCTCATAGAGAACACGGGGAGTTGTTCTCGTTGCTGTTTGATTGATAAATTGGTCCTCTTCCCGAATGTGACTTTTGCTTGAGATCTTTTCCATTCAAGCAGAATAGGGATTTCGTCTGGCTGTTTATTCATTGGATCGAAATTATTCATGTTTTTTGCCCTTTCTTGTCTATCTTGTTTGTCCTTCTCCCTTTGCTGTTGACTTCGTTTTTCCCGAATTTCCTTAGCAAGAGATGATCCCTTAATAGCAGCTCTACGCATAGAACCTTCAGGATTCTTAACAATTTTAGCTGGCTCCTGAGCCTCTAAATTTACAGTTTGACCTTGGAGGAATTTAGGTTCTTGAAACAGTAATTCAACGTCTATATCTTCTTCGACCTTGGCTTCAATTCTAGGTCCTTCCTCTGGCCCATTGAGTTCAGGATAATCTTCAGCCTTAGCTACACCACTGGCTATCAATTGACGAATTTCCCATCGTTCAGGAGACGTAAGTCGTCTTTTGGGTTTGGGTTCTTCTCGTTCTCGTTTCCGACTTCTCTCCTCCATTTCTTTACCATGATCTATACCAGTAACCTGGTCAACACCTCTCATTGATAAACTGATCCGGGACAGACTCTTATCGATACTCAACACCTTGACGAACACATCCTGGTTGACCTTCACCACATCGTGAGGCAGACGTATTCTACTTCTATCGAATGACATGTTAGAGATATGACATAAACCGGTGGTATTATTGACATTTATGAAAGCCCCAAAAGCGGTGATATTTTTCACGGTTCCCTGGTAGATATGGCCTTCCTGAGGTGGTTCTCTTTTGATGTGGGTATGTTCCCGCTTGACGTGTTTGGTGGCTTCTTGTTTAATATCCAGTTGTTGTTTGATCTCTGGTTCTTGTTTAATACCTGGCTCTTGTTTGATCTTCGGGGCCCCATAATCGATCTTCATGTCGGGAATAGCCAAAGCACTGAACAGCTCTTGTTTAACAGGATGAAGAATTGCTAGCACATCATCTATGAAATCCTGGGGAAAATCACCACCATTATCTGCGAGTAACTGCTTGAATTTTACCACCGTTTGATCAGTGGTAGAGGCCTGATCATAAAGATTAATTATAAATTTGGATAATGTATAATCAGGATCTTCAATGCCCAAATGCTTGTGTATAGCTTGGGACACCAGAGATTCCATGTCGCGATGAGATGAGATGGTGAGCGAGCGAAAATATGAGAGGTTCAGTACTACAAGAAAATATGATTTAACTATTAGTTAGTATAAAGACTTCAGCTACTTCTACTATCAATGACAACTTATCTTCATTTACAATCAGTTGTCCCTATCAGTAATCATCCTAAGTCAACATACGTATTAGAGTGCACTAGCAGCTCAATTAAGTGGTGAAAAATGTAACCGAACTAGAAGAAACAACGACACTGTACAGCACTGTCACGAGACAATTCCGTGGCCACTGCAGCAATTACACCATTAGACCACTACAGTGTAATTCGACCTGTATCTGTCTCGATCAATGTCAACATCCCAAGTTGGTATTCATAATTCAATTCTATTCCACAGCCATCACAAGTAGTGAAAAATAAAAATTTTCAGGTCTCACTTAAATAGTTTCGGCCTCACATTTCGGCCCAAAATAGTCTCACTTCATCTACCACACCTCACTCGCATGTTCCACCTAGCATCTTCACTATACACCCAGTATACCAAAAGAGAACAATATAATATCTTAATATTGGGTCTTGATAATGCCGGTAAAACCACTTTTCTTGAACACATAAAATTACTTTATTCATCCCCCGATTCTCACAAGAAATCATCAACAAAAGACACAACCAATATCCTTAAATCGAAAAAAATCCTCCCCACGGTGGGTCAAAATACCACCACTATAAAATATGAACTGAATTCTGATAGTACATTAAATTATAATAATATTAACCTAAAATTTTGGGATCTTGGAGGTCAAAAATCTCTTCGAAGTATGTGGTCTCGGTATTTTTCAGTATGCCATGGAATTATATTTATTATTGATTCAACCGATACTGAAAGATTTGAAGAATGTTACCAAACATTGACAGAATTAGCACATGATCAAAGTTGGTGTAGTCCCGATAATAATTATGAAAATATAGTGAGTGTACCAATACTAATGATGGCTAATAAGCAGGACTTACCACAAGCCATAGATTTAGTTACCCTCAAAACAGGAGTTTTCATTCAATTAGTGAGTGAATTGGAAGCAACTGATTCAAAATTGTTACCGGTATCAGTATTGGAAAATCAAGGACTTAAAGAGAGTTTAGAGTGGTTAGTCACTAGATTGGTGTACAATAAGCCAAATCGAGCACCCGAATACAAGTAATCGGAATACATAGTAAAAAACCCGGATTTAGTCTGTCACTCTGTTATGCATATACGAAGGTTAGCAATTGACAGCGAAAAATGACAGAATACGGATTTGACATAATGGGAAATTCACATTTAAAGTTTAATTGCTATTAACTTACCATGCCATTTATAAAACTATATAAACCATATTAATCCACTTTTACGATATCATAAAAATGGCAAGTTCGAATTCGTTGGTTGAAAATGTTAATAATTTTGAAGATGTAGCTAATGCACCAAAGCATCATCAAAATAAACCAGTTGTACAAGAAGAGAAACCACAAGAGAAAGGTGATCCAGAAAATAAAGATCAAATTAAAATGAATGTTGTTAGAACTAATCTTGATTTACTGTCTGGTACTCAGAGAGATTCTCACTCTCTTGTGGATAACGTTGATCAATTTGAAGATGTTGCCAACCAACCAAAGCACATTGCGAAGACTGAAGCAGATGAAAATGAAAATGAGAATAAAGTTCAAGTTTAAATATTGAATATATGCACTAAAATATTTTTTAAAATATTAACCAATTTCACATTATATATTTTCTGACCCCCACGGGTACATTTAGCAAGGAGCCAAGTCTCAAATGGTAACTTCTCCTCTGATTCATTTGCTGCAATTGCTGCAATTGCTCATCTGTACGCAGGAGCCTCCTCGCGTATATGCCGCACCGATGTCTCCATTGTTGCCAAATATAAATTTCGTAACCCTGAAATTTTCACCATTGCTCCAGTCATACAAATTTCAATTGAGTCTCTTGTATATATTTAGATAGTTTCTTATTTTAATTATCAAATTAATGTCTTCAAAATCTCCAAATTTCCTTAAAAGATTTAGAAAGCATAAAGGTGATCTGAAGTCCCCATCTTCATCATCTTCTCCATCCCCAACTAAACCTTCAAACAAGATTGATTCAAGTCAATTGATGGAATCAGCTTATATTGAAGGTCAAAAAAAGGCAGAACATGATTTTGGTGGTAAAGTACCAAATTACGGTTATGGTAATGTAGTTCATGGTGATGTAATCCATGGTTCAAATTCAGATTCCCCAGGTAGAGTTCTTGCCCTGAGCTCGGTCGGTAAAGTAGTGACTAGCCCCCCAAAAATTCACTACAGTCCGGTTGAAAGAGATCCTCCAGGAGATTTCACCGACGATAAGAAACCAATTGATGATACTTTGGTCGATAAGGGAGATCTTTATGCCAATGATCACCCTCACTATAGTAATGATGCCAATACTAAGCAAGGAGCCGGTTTCTTTTTCGATCCAAGTGACACTCAAGGGGGTTACTACACCAATGGTAAGACTGAAGAAAATCATGAAGATGCTACTAGAGCTCATCTTGATCACAGACCCGATCTTAAGACTATGCCATCTGCTTATCGGGAAGAACAAGAACGTAAAGAGCAAGAAGAAAAGGAACAAAAGGAGCGTGAACTCGCAGATAAGAAACAAAAAGAGCAAGAAATGCATGAAAAACAGAATCAAGGAGTTTCAACTCAGGGAGTTGCCCTTGACCCAACTGAAGAACACAACAAGAACAAGTCGGTCTACAATAAAGCTGGGATCAACGATGTCTTTGGCGATGGTGCCGCTGCTGGCGCCGGTGCTGGTGCTGGTGCTGGTGCGGCTGGCGCTGCTGCTGGTGCGGCTGACACTTCTTCGAGCTCTAAGCAAGACCTCGACGATGTTTCCCCAGATTTGAGCGACAATGACCACGAACAAAGTTACGGCAAGACTCTCGATCCAAAAGTCTCTGAAGACAAGAACTTGAAGGATGAACAAATTGGTGATGCTAATCCTGGTGTTCTTGGAGGTGCTGGAGGTGCTATTGGTGCTGCTGGTTTGGCTGCTGCTGGTGCTTTGGGACTCAAGGGCTCCAAGGCTGCTACTCATGAAGAAACCACCATCAATTCTGCTTATGAAGCTGGTAAACATGAAGCCACAAAGCAACACTTTGAAGAAATGGGTAGAAGAGCCGGTGAGGATCCAAAGCACAAGTCTGCTCAAAGTCCTTCTGGAAAGGGTAATAGTGACACAACTGGCAGTACTCACACTGGTCATGGTGCCGCCGCTGCTGCAGGTCTTGGTGCCGCAGGTGTCGGTGCTGGTGCCGCCTCAAGTTCCAAGAATCCTACCACATCTACCGACAAGTCGACCACTAACAAGCCTGCTGACTTGTCTGACTCTCCCCATGCCGGTAAATCTGCCGCTACCGATAAAACTGGAAGCCATTCTGCTGGTGCTCACGCTGGTACTGATAAGCCCACTGCTGGCGTGGGAGCTGGTGCTACTGGAACTGGTCACGATGTTAAGGATTTGAACAGTAACCAATACTCTAAGGACGATACTTCTTCCAAGTCATCATCAAAATCTGGAAAATCTGGAAAATCTGGTCCTTTAGCTGGTTTAGGTGCAGCAGCTCTTGGGGCATTCGGTCTTGCTAAACACAAGGAACACGATCAAAGCACTCAATCATCTGAAAAGTCTACTTCTGGTACTGGAGCAGGACTTGCTGGAAAACCATTTAATAAAGACTATGATGGAATTGATTCAACTGATGATCTTCAATCTCAAGCATATGATTCTGGTTTTGAAAAGGCTGTTTATGACGCTGGCTTCTCTCAAGGTACTAAAGATTTGAATGAATTCAGTCCAAGTCTTTCATCAAATCTCGTGGTTGAAGTGATCGGTGTTGATGATAAAAAGACTGCTGCTAAATTGGCCAAAAAAGCTGCTAAAGAACTCACCGCTAAGGGTGTTGACTTGTCGAGTGGTAAATTGGTGGTTAATGCTGATACCAAGGAAGTTTACAAGATTGAAGGTGACTTCTCTAAGAGCAAAACAAGTGAGTTGACACCCGAAGCTTCTAACTCCAAGGCAGGCACCTCTCCAGTTGCTGCTACTGCTGCCGCTGCTGGTGTTGGAGGTGTCGCTGCTGGTAGTGCTGCATATGGTAGGGAAACCAAGTCGAACGCAAAGTCTACTGAGCCAGTTCCTTCTACAAAGGAACCAGAAGTTAAACTGTATAAGGGTGATGTTCAACCACCTAAATCGGCTGCTAGTGGTACCGGTTCTGGTCATGGTTCTGCCTTAGGTGGTGCTACCGGTGCAGCCGCTGGTGCTGCTGCTGGTACTGCTGGTAGTAGTGGTAAAACCGAGGTGGAACCAGCTGCTCCTCAAGATTCAGATATTGTAGTGACTGTAGATGGTGCCAAAGATGAACACGCTGGTCCAATTGCTAATGCGGTAGTTGAAGAACTTAGATCCAAACCTGATGTTTTGGACAATGTCAAAGAAATAAAGATTGATGCCGCCAATGGTGTTGTTCGTGATGAAAAAGGCAACTTGATTTTAAGTACTTTGGGAGGTCTTGGTCTCGGTGCCACAGGTCTCGCTGGTGCTACTAAGCTCAACAAGAGTGAGAAGAAGAGTCATACTGAGTCTCCTGTCAACGACTCTACCCAGTCAAAAGGTATCGGTAAGGATGCTGGTGTAGCTGGTGCTGTTGGTGCTGGTGGTGGTACAGGACTCGGTGGTCTTGAAGGTAAGAACGCTCCCGTAGAAAAAAGTTCTAAGACTCATGATTCTAGAACCCACGGTACTAAGCATCATGAGGAGCCAATTACTGATTCCACCCAATCAAAGGGTATCGGCAAAGATGCCGGCGTAGCTGGTGCAGTTGGTGCTGGTGGTGGTACAGGTCTCGGAGGACTTGAAGGTAAAAATGCTCCCGTTGAGAAGACTTCCAAAACTCATGATACATCCTCCAAGAATCATGATGAACCAATCACCGATTCCACTCAATCAAAGGGTATTGGCAAAGACGCTGGTGTTGCTGCTGCTGTTGGTGCCGGTGCAGGTGCTGGACTCGGTGGCCTTGAAGCCGATTCTTCTGCAAGTAAAGGTGGAAAATCTATGAACACTGGCACCACAGATACCTCTAAAGGGTCTAATCCTGAGGTCATTTCTGCTGGTACTGCTGGCAAGCCCCTTGGTTCCTTGGGATCATCCACTACCTCATCTTCCACTGATTCTAATATCTACGATAAGTATGAAGTTGATGAGAATGCTCATAAGCGTGATGACACTTCCAGCATGTATTCTGACTCTACGCACAAGCAAGATACATCATCTGACAAGAGTAAAGGAATTCTTGCTTCTGCTGCTGCTGCCTTGGGTATTGGTGGTGCTGCCGCTGCTCATAATGAGCACAGTAAAGATGCTAAAGGACCAGATGCTAATGCTCTAAAGAAGGATTCCACTGATGTTTCAGGATTATCTGGTAGTTCTGCATCTACTGCAAAACCAACCGCTGGAAATTTTGGCAAAACAGAGGGCTACTACGGTGATGATTTTTCCAAGAAATCCTCCACTGGGCATTCCAAGTCTGACCCACATGGATCTAAAAACTTAGGTAAAACTGAGGGATCTGGCTTTGAAAAGACTGCTGAACCTTACAGTAAAGGGTTAGGTAAAACTGAAGGTTCTGGGTTCGATAAGAATACCACGATTGATTCTTACAATAAATCCGGTCAACCAGAGAAGACTCAAGATAGCGATAATTCGCTCGGTGTTGGTGCTGCTCTCACAGGTGCTGCCATTGCTGGAGTAGGAGCTGCTGTCTCGTATGCTACCGGTGATTCGAAGGGAAACACTACTGGAACTGGTGCTTCAGCAAATGAGACTCAGCCACTTCCACTCGATGATAAGACTGGTACTGGTAAGAGCAATGACGCTCAGGTAGTTGGTGCTGCTGGAGCGGCTGGTGTAGCCAGTGGTGCTAGTAACAGTAAAACCGATGCCGCTGGTTCCAAATCCAGTACTGATACTAAATCTGCAGCTACTGGTGCTGATAGTAAATCCGGTGCTGCTGATACCAAGTCCAGCTCTGGTTTCGGTTCTGGTGCAGCTGCTGGTGTTGCTGGTGCTGCTGGTGCTTCTGGTGCTACTAAAGACGCTGGTAGCTCCAAAAAGCTCTCTGAATCCAAGTCACTCGATCCAAAGAGCTCGGACACTGAGATTAAAAAGTCCAATACCAGTTCATCTGGACCAGCTGCTTCCTCTGGTGGTAGTGGTCCAACACCTTCAGGTGTGGGACTTGCTCCTGAGAATGTCGTTTCAACTAAAATGACCCACTGGGACAAGGGCAAACCTAAAAGTTCAAGAGCTGGTGGTCATGGTGCCGGATCAACTCCTGCAGCTGCTGGATCTACAAAGGATTCAAAGGAAAAGGCTCCGGTTATGTCCACAACTAAGACCAGACATGATGATCATGTTAAAGGATCTAGAGCTGGTGGTACTTCAGCTGGTCCTTCAAACAATGAAGACAGCAAAGGCAAGTACGCAAAGGCTGCCGCCGCTGCTGCTGCTGGAACTGCGGGTGCAGCTGGTGTAGCAGGAGCTAAGAATAGCTCAGATGGCAAAAACACCACAGGCACTGACAAATTGGATTCAGGTAAATCAAAATTAGATACCAGCAAATCTGAATCACCTGCTGCGAAGAAGACTTCATCTATTTCAAATGATGAAGCAGCTCAAATCATTGGTGCAGCTGGTGCTGCAGGTGTTGTAGCTGGTGTTGAAGATAGTAAAAACTCACAAAAGAAGTCTGCGGGTACCGGTTTAGGTGCTGGACTTCTTGGTGGTCTTCTCGGGGGAGGATTATTTGGCTCAAAAAAGGATTCCACAACTGATGAATCTGAAGAAGGAATATCAGCCACTAATACTCGTAGTGAAGGTTACAAGAGTAATTCTTCCAATACCTCCCTAGAACAAGATCAAGCCCAATTAGATGATTCTTATTACGGATACGACACCTCTAAAAATGCTAGTGCAACTGGATTTACTGCTAATGGGGATAGCAGTGTTCCACGTTCCATTAAAGACATTGACTTAGAAGTTGTTGGGGCACCATCAGATATCAAGTCGAGAATTGAACAAGAGAAATTGGCATACCTCAGAGAACATTTAGACTTGGTCCCTGGTAATACCAAAAAGGTGACATATGATGCAAAGACCGGTATTGCTTACGATGGCATTGGTAAAGAAATACCCGGATTATCATCAATGAGATCTTATTCATTTGATCAAAACACCGATCAGGTAGACATGCCTGGTAGTTTCATTTACTAGTTTGTATTTTAATAAAATGATGATGTAGAGATGTTACCATGATGTAGATGTAGTCTAGTGCAGTCCATGGGTAGTCTAGTGCAGTCCATGGGAATGAGCTCCGCAGCCTTCTCGTGGCTGCAAAAAAGTACTAGGGCCGCAGCCCTAGGCGTGATCACGCGCGGAGCTCCACGTGAGTAATCCACCTTCACTTCGCATTTTGTCAAAAATTTTTCAGTTAAACCACACAGTATGGGTAGAGTCATTCGTAACCAAAGAAAAGGTGCTGGTTCTATTTTCACCGCCCACACCAAGGGTAGAAAAGGAGCTGCCAAATTAAGAACCTTAGATTATGCTGAACGTCACGGTTACATTCGTGGTGTTG
>JAJMIX010000029.1:0-124567 GCA_030563465.1 Yamadazyma diddensiae
TGGAACTTTCAGATTTTTTATATGATATTCATGATACTGCTAAGGGAAATGTACCAATGCTTTCATTTAAAGTTAATAAAGAAAAGACATTGAAGGATGATGGACCAGCAAGAGTTGTAGGAGCAGCTAGAAATAAAGATCCATTGATGTGTATGGTTTCAGCATTTAGTTTATCCCTTTGGTTTAGATTTGATTTTGAGAAAGGTGATTTGAATTATCTTGAGAATAAGTTACCTGATTTCACCAATAAGAAATGGTACGAAATCAAGGCACTTTTCACAACACAAAGTAATAGTTCAAATGAAATTAGTTATACTCATGAACTTAAATTGATCAGGGAGTTGTTTTCAGTTATTGGATATATTGGGAAATATGGTACTCATAGTAGTAGAAAGATTGCAGCACTTCTTGCCGATCAAGCATCAGTTAGAGTTGAACAAATTCAAAGAGCAGGACATTGGGCAAATTCAGTATTAGATAAACATTATTTGAATGGGTTACCATATGAATTTATTCATTTCATGGCTCAATTTAAGGACCATCAACAATATCATATTCCAAGAGCTAGTATCATACCACTGCCTCATCTTCAAAAGAAGATATTTCCATGGTTAGAAGAAGCACAGCAGAAGTATATGGATCATTACTATTCAGACAATGGTGAGGAACAGTCACAAATGGAAGTCGAACTAGATGATCCTGAAGGATTAAGAAGTGATATTGCTGCTTTTTTCTTTTTCAAGATGTTGGAAGATTTTAGAATGGTTATTCTCCAGGATTTAGCTGTTATTCTGAGACAAGTACCTGATTCTGCATTTGCTAATCATCCAATTTGTCAAGATCCTGAATTCATTTCATTTCAAGAGGAAATTTTGAATTTAAATGATAGAGATAGTATTGCTCCAAGTTTAGGGATTCCAGAAAATACAGTTACCAGATTACTGGATGATTTTGGTGATGTTGTGATGAATATGAAAGAGGAGATTGCTGGGATGCTTACAACATTTGATCAAAGGAGAAATGAAGAGAGAATGAATTCAAATTATAACTTCCAGGTGATTCATAATCGTCTTGATGGTATGGAGAGAAGGTTTGATAATCTCATTACCCAGGTAAGTCACGTTTTTGCTGTTATTCAAAGTGATTATGTGAAAAGTAGCTGATGTGTGGGGCTTGCCCAATCAGATTATTCAACCTTCCGTCCCGATCATCAATACGTTTACTGAAAACCATGGAGATTTTAGAATTTCCATTTCAGTTTGGTATTCGGCTGCAAAGATAGTGATTACATATGAGGCGAGATCAAAGAACATTCGGAGGCGTTGGGCAATATTAAATGAAAATATAAATTAATCTAGAAGAAGGTAAAAAAGTCTATAAATGGAATTTCGAAAAGGAAACGAGGTATAAAATCTTTACAAGATGTTTCGAAAAGCAAGTTAATAAATTACAACAAGAAAAATGATAAAGTCATGATCAATGAAAATCCGAATGTCATCTTCTTAGCTCCTGAGTCGTAGGTGCTTAATTGGACAGTCGTCTCCGAACCGAGCACATCAGTATTTGAAGATAAGCTACTGCTTGAGCCTTGTAAGATTAGAGAAGATGTAAAACTAGCTTCGCTGAGATCAGGTGGGTTCGTTTGTGTGCTTGATCTGGAAGATTCTTGATTTTGATTGACAGACGATTCTGCCGAAATAGCGGAGCTAGCCACAACAGTATTCAAGGTTGTACTCGAATATGATTGGGATACATATTCGGTAGATGCTCCTGAAAGTGAAGTACTTGACGTTGAAATAGCTGGAATTGGAGAACCGGGAGTATTTGAAGCAGAATTAACTGGAGCAGAAGTTGAGCCATTTGGAACTGACGAAGCTGGAGCTGAGGAAGCTGGAGCTGATGATACTGCAGCTGATGATACTGCAGCTGATGATTCTACAGCTGAAGGAACCGGAGCTGAACCACTTGGAGCTGAAGTTGCCGGAACCGGGGCTGAGGAAACTGGAGCTGAAGTTGAACTACTTGGAGCTGAAGGAACCGGAGCTGAAGTTGCCGGAACCGGGGCTGAGGAAACTGGAGCTGAAGTTGAACTACTTGGAGCTGAAGGAACCGGAGCTGAAGTTGCCGGAACCGGGGCTGAGGAAACTGGAGCTGAAGTTGAACTACTTGGAGCTGAAGGAACCGGAGCTGAAGTTGCCGGAACCGGGGCTGAGGAAACTGGAGCTGAAGTTGAACTACTTGGAGCTGAAGGAACCGGAGCTGAAGTTGCAGGAACGGGAGCTGAGGAAACTGGAGCTGAGGAAACTGGAGCTGAGGAAACTGGAGCTGAGGAAACTGGAGCTGAGGAAACTGGAGCTGAGGAAACTGGAGCTGAGGAAACTGGAGCTGAGGAAACTGGAGCTGAAGAAGCTGGAGCAGAAGTTGCAGGAACCGGAGCTGAAGAAGCTGGAGCTGAAGCTGAACCACTTGGAGCCGAAGAAGCTGGAGCTGAGGAAGCTGGAGCAGAAGTTGAAGGAACCGGAGCTGAAGCTGAACTACTTGGAGCTGAAGGAACCAGAGCAGAAGTTGCAGGAACCGAAGCTGAAGAAGCGGGAGCTGAAGCTGAACCACTTGGAGCTGAAGAAGCTGGAGCTGATGATACTGGAGTTGAGGAAACTGGAGCTGATGATACTGGAGCTGATGATACTGGAGCTGATGATACTGGAGCTGAAGTCGAAGGAACCGGAGCTGAACCACTTGGAGCTGAAGTTGCCGGAACCGGAGCTGATGATACTGGAGCTGATGATACTGGAGCTGATGATACTGGAGCTGAAGTCGAAGGAACCGGAGCTGAAGTTGCAGGAACGGGAGCTGAAGAAGCTGGAGCTGAAGAAGCTGGAGCTGAGGAAGCTGGAGCAGAAGTTGAAGGAACCGGAGCTGAAGAAGCTGGAGCTGATGATACTGGGGTTGAAGAACTAGGAGCTGAAGAAGCCGGAATTATTGGGACTACCGTGGAACTAGGAACAAACGTTGGAGGAAATGTCAGGTTTTGGAACGGCGGAACCGGTGAACTCGACGTATATGATGAAATTGAAGGAGGTTCTGATGACACAACGGTTTCAGACGATGAAATAACTTCAGATGATGAAATAACTTCAGATGATGAACTAACTTCAGACGATGAAGGAGTTTCAGACGATGAAGGAGTTTCAGACGATGAAGGAGTTTCAGACGATGAAGGAGTTTCAGACGATGAAGGAGTTTCAGACGATGAAGGAGTTTCAGACGATGAAGGAGTTTCAGACGATGAAGGAGTTTCAGACGATGAAGGAGTTTCAGACGATGAAGGAGTTTCAGACGATGAAGGAGTTTCAGACGATGAAATAGCTTCAGACGATGAAGGAGTTTCAGACGATGAAGGAGTTTCAGACGATGAAGGAGTTTCAGACGATGAAGGAGTTTCAGACGATGAAGGAGTTTCAGACGATGAAGGAGTTTCAGACGATGAAGGAGTTTCAGACGATGAAGGAGTTTCAGACGATGAAATAGCTTCAGACGATGAAGGAGTTTCAGACGATGAAATAACTTCAGACGATGAAATAGCTTCAGACGATGAAATAACTTCAGACGATGAAATAACTTCAGACGATGAAATAACTTCAGACGATGAAATAACTTCAGACGATGAAATAACTTCAGACGATGAAATAACTTCAGACGATGAAATAACTTCAGACGATGAAGGAGCTTCAGATGACGAAATCATCAGGGAAGAAGCAATTTGGCCAGGGGGGATTGGAGTAGGTACGTCAACAATTACTGTTCCAGTCTCACCAGGGGTAGCAGGATGAGTGATTGTGGTAGTAAAGGTGCCAGTCCAAGTTTGGGTGGTGGTAACAGTAGGAACTGGGACGTCAACTTCTATAGTCTTGGTATTTCCTGGTGCACTATTGTATGGCAATGTAGTAACCTGAGTAGTCAGACCGGTATATGTTCTTGTAGTGACAATAACTTGGTTACCATTAGATCCATCGTTACCGTTATTATAGGAACCCCAGTTAATAGTCCTTCCTCTGTCCCTTCTAAATCCTCCTCTACAAGTGTTCTCGTTTGTATAAGTGACTCTCAAACTACCGGAAGTAAAACTCGATAGACCGTCCATAAAAACTCTGTAGCCTTGTGGTAAATTCTGGTATTGGATGACCCAACCTCTGGAGGTACACGTTCCAGTATACGAGAAATCCTGAAAAGATTTAACGTCAAGATAATCATTCAAGTCGTTAGTAATACCAACGTGCATTGAAGAGCAGTCAAAATTACTGTTGAGTGAAGTAATACCAAAGGTACCGGATTGTATGCCATTAGGACAGCTTTGACCCAATGCGTAATGCTGATATTTTCCAAGTGTTGGTGCAACCTTTACTCCATAGTATAAATCCGAAGTTGGAAAGGAGTTAAGATAGGCAGATTGCTCTTCCGAGTACAATGTTTGGGTCAATTCATTATCTCCGTCTCTAAACACAACGGTATTTGTACCAGCTCTAAAGCAGCTTGAATCTGCAACATCAGTAGGACTTGAACCGAAACCAGTGTTGAAAGCAATAGGGAAAGTAATGGTACCAGAAGCATCTGTATCAGCCCTAACGTTATTGGAAGCTACACAGTTGAGCTGAGAAAAAGATGTAATTAACTCTCCAGAGTAATAGCTACATGTCGCCATCACAGTGGAACCGACACGAAGATCGATGGAAGTCTCTGAAGTAGTGAACTTATAAACACATGGTAAAGTCAATGAAAAAGTATCACCAGCTGCCACTCTTCCATCTCTTATCTGCCATCCAATTGTGGCTATCCAATTAGGATTATGTGGAAGTCTTTGATAACTGGAGGCACCACTTTGCCAGGTAAGGTCATCAAAGGATGTAAAAATACCTGAAACTTCAGCCCCAAGTAATTTGGTCGCTAAAAGCACAAAAAGCAAGCATGTTTTCAAATACATTTCAAACTTGGTCAATGAATTTAATGTACTAAAAATAATAAGAGAAACATACTGACTTTATAGGTTTTGGAGGAGTCTAGCATTTCTCTTTAGTAATTCTAATAGAGTGATATTTTTCTAAATTAGAAGTAGAGTAACAAAAAGAAAAAGTTATTAACCTTTTTCATCTTCATGCATTAAGTACAATCGAGTTTCTTACGCAAGTCACTGCCTTCTAATTAAGAGGGCCTTTCGAACTTTTTTATTTCGACTGTTCTCTCAAGACCCAAACGGCTCAATTTCTACGCAAACGACGAAGAATTTATAAAGCACATTGATTCAGATAATTCAGACTCATAGACAGGTTTAGCTTCAGCTTTGACTGTAGCTCTCTATCAATGATTAGTTTTTTTTTTTTTTTTTTTTTCGCAACAGCTCCTCTTAGATATGCATGGAAGGAGAGTTGAAGCGAGGTGCAGAAGAACCGGACACTTTTCTTCCGATGTTCTCCCCCCTATTGATTAAAGGATGCCACTTCCTCATTTCTTCCTATATCGCTGATTTTATCACTTAGAAGCATACATTACTGACAACAATTAACGATAATCAGATACAGGGTACGAAATCAACTTCAGCAGTCTCTGAAGGGGATAAAACAATAGATTCAAGGTGAGTCCAGAGCCCTGAAAATGAATTTAGTCACTTCAAGAATGCCTGGGATGCTTTCCATGCAGATCACCCAAAGAGCACGGCATTGTTTGAGGTAAACTTTTAGGTCTTATACTATGCAGGATTAGAGCCATTTCGAGTCTCGCCTATTTGAAATACGAGCAAGCCATAGCAGTCTAAGGTTTTGTAAATTGGCTTTTTCACCAAATCTACCCCCCTACCTGACGACTGCCGTAAGGTGAGATTTCAGGCTCTTTGTGTTTTACCAACTTTTTTTCTCTATGGCCAATGCCTATAGGGGAAGTTGGTTGCGACGTTTAGGAGTCATCGCTCAGTGCTCCGAATATCAGCTCTACGAAATTTCATTTGGGCGTAAATAAATTTTTTTGATTTATAATCTACTATAAATAGATTTTCCAAACCTTAAATCCAACAGTGCTCTTTACGTACAGGATTTTTAATTTAGCGAAAGTTCTAGGTCAAAATAGCTTTATTTTTCAATATTAAAGTTTTTGATTGATCATTATACAGACCGGATTCTCCGAATTTGCTCCGTTAGGCTAAGGTTATACTCAACCGTTGATAGCCGCAAACACTGCATGAGCCATAAATTCACCACAGAGATAGATTTTTAACGTACTCTAACGCCCTCAACTCTTCACAAATAGCTATGATGCAGTCTTGTATTAGTAATATAATTGACTAAAAAGAGATATCTAATTACGGCAGAGTCATACATCAAGATGTATGTAGATCATCGAACGATTTTTGCAAAGTATATATATTTTTAAAACCATAATTTTCATTTTAATTCGCTCATTTGATCAGCATGTACCACGATAAGATTTTTTGTGTCTAGAATGACCAGTTTCCTTTTCATGGTGTTCATTCTGCTGCAACTTAAGTTCTTCTGCACCATTTGATGCAACAGATAAAAGTAAGTCATATACCACACGGTGGTCTAATTCTTCTGTTTTCTTGGTCTCGGCAATTTTCTTAACTGAGTCACAAGCTTTTATCAATAATTCGGCATTAGTGATGATGTCTTGCATTAGCTTTTCCATTAAATCAAGGCTAAGTGATTGTCTAACTACGACCCGTAAAATTTCTTTTTCTCCTTCATTAGGGGGTAAATGGTAATTTGGAACAATGTAACCTTTATTTCTCAACAATAATGAAAAAATACTTTGGGGAATTTCAGGATATTTTTCTCTAAATTCTGCAGAAAATCTAAAAGCTACAACGGGCAATCCTGGTTGGAATCTTTCGTCGTTATTGGAACTACCAGAGGGATATGTTCCTTGTAAAGCAGGTTTATGGATAACCGATAAAACTTCAAAATATTTGGATTCTTCCAAAAACATCGATAACATTCTTGCATTGTGCATACAATTTTGAAATATTTCTCTATAACCACTTCTACCGTAAGTCAAAAAATTGTAGTATTGATGGATAACTGGGAATCCAGGTCTAGAAAAATTTAAAGTGAAAGTCTCTTCAACACCTCCTAAATAATCTAATTTGAATCTTAAGCTAGCTGGCAAGTATTCAATATCTTTCCAAATAATCCAACCTAATCCTGCACTAGTCAAACCAAATTTATGACCCGAAGTGTTAATGGATACTACCCGATCAACTTGAAAGTCCCATTTGAGGTTTGGGTAGAGGAATGGAGCTACAAACCCTCCACTAGCTCCATCGACATGAATTTTAACGTCGATGCCTTTTTCCTTTTCAACTTCATCTAATAATTTATTGATTGTGGTGACGGGCTCGTATGCACCGGTGAAGGTAGAACCAAGAATGACAAAAATCCCAATAGTGTTTTCATCAATATTTTCTTTGATCTTATTGACATCGATCAAATGTCCTGATTCTTCAGTCACTTCAATCAATCGTTCTTCGACATCGAAATATCTGGCAAACTTTTCCAAAGCTACTTGTGCACATGTTGCCATCAAAATGTTTGGATTTTCGGTAGATTTACCTTGTGCTTTACGCTTTTGTTGCCAGGATTTTTTCAAGGCTAGCCCAGCAAGCATTACAGCTTCTGAAGAACCAGTTGTTGCAGTACCAACAGTTGTTGGAATCTCCCTGTTCAATTGATCATCAAATTTGGTTGGAGCATGCCATAAACTACTCAACATTGATACACATCTGTTTTGAAATTCAATTAAGCTTGGATATTCATCATTATCAGCTAAATTTTTCACTAAATTCTCCATTATAAGCCTTCTAGCACCATCATCAACTTCAGTATTAACAAAGGAAGCTAAATTTAAAGTAGGATTCCCATCCAATGATAATTCCTCTCTAAGATATTTTTGAATCAAGTTTGCATCGGTTGATTCGTTAGGAATAAAATATCTGGGGAACAATTTATTGGAATCATACGACGAAGCATGCTCACTATGATTAGCATTAATAGGAGTTTTCCGAGTCTTTCCCATGATTTCTTGGGTTACTCCATATGCCTTAACGTGCTTACTCAAAGTCATTTACAAATATATTATCTGGTGATTAAAAAATAAAAGTTTATGGGGAAATTAGGCAATCTATGATTTGACACCTTTTCGGCGCACACACGACCCGGTGAAGTAAATGCAACTCCGATTGCTATACGCTAAAGCTAATACCGACAACGTGGAAATGTACAAAATTGAGTTATACAAAAAATGAATACATAAACGCTATAAAAACATGACTACCTAAAAAGACCTTTTTTCTTCTTCTTTTTCTTTTCATCGTCTTTACCTGATGTTTTGATTGCCCCCAATGGTTTGGCTGCCTGCTCTGGAACCTGGATATTGATGCCTTCGGTATCTATTTTAGAGTTTGAGTTTTGGGTGTTTGGGTTTAGGTTTTGCAGACCCCCATTCGACTCTCTAGACAGATTACTGTGAGACCCTTCGGCCGACTGAGGAATCCTCAAATGTTGGCCATGTTCAGATTTAAGTTTTTGATCAATCAAGTTACCCGTGCTCATTGATTTATTATGTCTCGCTTCTGGTTCAACTCTTTGATGGTTAGATTGAGGATATCCTCCATTTAATCCATTAACATTGTTTAACATCGGCACAGCACTCGTAGATTTTCTCGAACCTTTCGTGCCTCCTGGCATTGGCATACCACCTCTTCCTCCCATATCGATAAGAGCTGGATTATCTTGCATTGGGAAACCTGACCTACGATTTGCAGCTCTTGGCCTTTGAGAATATGGCATGTTCATTTGATTACCCATCATTGGATTTTGCATCATTTGATTTTGCATCATTTGATTAGGCATCATTTGGTTGGGCATCATTTGACCAGACATCATTTGGTTCGGCATCATCTGATTCTGCATCATTTGGTTTTGCATCATTTGCATTTGCATAGGATTCATAGCCATATTATTGTCATAATAGTTATTAGATTGTAATGAATTAAGCCTGCTTCTTGACGAGGCACCTCCATACCTTTGATTCATAGAATTCATTTGCATTTGATTCATATTCATACCATTGGCCATCATATTCATTTGAGGGTTTACCCCTGGTGGACTCTGGTTGTACATTCCTTGTGGGTGATTCATTTGCATTTGGTTCATTTGGTTCATTTGGTTCATTGGCCCTTGAGCCATATGGGCTTGTGCAGCGGCAGGACTGTTGTGATCTGATCCCGGTCCATTACCTACAGCACCATTGGCACCACCGTGTCCACTGTATGGCATACCGTTACCATCATATAAAGTACTTGACCGAACATTCCCATTATAATCGTGATTTCCGTTCATTTGTGGTACTTGTCCGTTGGAATTCGACTTGGAATTCACATTTTGAAGTTGTTGGCCCAGAAATTGATGAGATCTAGATTGTGGCATACCGTTTTCTTGGTGACCAGTGAATTGATGCTGCTGCTGGGCTGGAGTTGGTTGTTTGGAACTAGAAGCAGAGTCTGGGTCGAGCTTTTCTCCGTTCAAAACGGCACCATACATTGCAATATCAGTCAAATCTTGTAAATTGTCAGTTGTCATCACTGAATCTCTGACGGGAGATTTGGTAGATTTCCCGTTTGCGGCTTGTTTACGAGGCGGGCTTTGAGTTTGAGGTGTAGCTTGTATATGTGGAGCATGTTGAGTGGTAGATTGACTAATATATGATTGGTCCATTGACTGATTCATGGAATGATTCATTGATCTGTCAACTGATCCATTACCAACAACATCTTCTGTGTTATGAGCTGTTTTGTTCATACTCATATTTTCCATTTCCTTGACCAATTTGTTATAAGAGCTTTGTTGTTGATCGAATTGTTCTTGCTGTTTATCCAAGTTAGCATTCAAAGACCCAAGCAAAGCAGTCTTAGATTCGAGATCATTGTTCAATTGATTTTTCATAATCTCTTTCTCTTTAACAGAATTGTTTAAATTTGATAGCCTCATCTCTAGATCACCAATGTTTTTATCGAGCAAGTTAAGCTGTTTCATCCTTTCATCAATTTCTTGTTGAATACTCTCATTTTGTTGTTGTAGTTCAATAGTATGACCATTGTTTCCTGATCTATGTGAATCATTTTTGCCAATTCTTTGGAAAAAAATCGAATGTTGATCAGGATCATTAATTTTAATGAGCTGACACATCATAGAATAAAGATTCTCTAAATAAGGAGTTCTAACCCCATTATCATCCCCTAAAAGGATTGGCTGTAGTATGAGGAGATCAATTTCAAGATCAAACAGATGGAAATAATTATAAAATAAACTAGGACAATCGATAAATTCAACTTCTGAATCTTTCCGACTAGTTTCAGGGAATAAATTTGACCAATAATTCAATAAATTTGATTCATTTTCATAACCTTTTACTAATTTACAATCCATTTTCTTGATAATCTTCAATAATTCATTCAAAATCCCCGTCACTAAAGGTTTACAAAGAATTTGACTTTGTAAATTTGATGGGAAAGCAATTTCAAATATAATTAAAAGTGGATTAAATACTATTCTGGATAAAGCCAATTTCCATTGATATGTCATGAATTCTTTTGGTACTACAGATTTAAGTAAAGAAATTCTATTCCCACTATCTTCAGCTACTAATTGAAATAATTTAAAAGTTTTAATGAAATTTTCATGGTTGTTCAAGTTAAAATCATACTCAGTTGATGAACCGAGGTAGATTCTATTATCATTATTTCTGAGTTTATGTATAAAATTATTTCCCATTGGCAATTTTCTAACATCAGTTTCATTCATAATTGATCCAATCACTAAATCATCCCAACCTTGACCAAAATTTAATCTTAAAAATGGTTCAAGATTGATATAACCGGTACTTTCAATTAAAATAATCAGCTGAGGATGAATTACATGAACTAAATCTGCTGCTGATACTTGAAAATCTTGTAAAGAATTACATCCAAGTAAAACTACATCGAATTTCCCCCGGTGTTCCAACTGATTCACATGATTTACGACATTTGAAGGGGAGAAATTGGCTGATTGGAATACATTTGATGAGAATTGAATTGGATATTTTAAATTAATTTTAGGATCAACAACCGTTACTGAGCAGGCTTTGGTCTCATGTAAACGCCAGGCATAAAATAACAAATTCGGATTTGATCCAACTAAAAAGTTAGTTAAAAATCGGGGGAAAAAACTGGGAATAAAATTGAAATATCCTAAATTTATACATACAAGAAAGAACTTGAACAGAGGACATGATTATGGTTTATTATCCATTAATTTTAGTAAATGTCTAAAGTTGATCAAGCAGTTTAGGGTGCGTATGATTGAGTAGCAGAAAATTTTTAAAGGAGGCGTCGCATCTGGCACTGGCACAAGCGGTACGAGAGGGAGGGATAACTTTAGGGGGGAAAATCTTGTCTAGAAAACGGGATAGAGTTTAAATTGATTTATTTGAGGTTTGTATGTAGTTAATTAGAGTATTTCATAATAACATATAAGTAGAATATGAAAATTGGCCAAATATGTTACTATCTAAATATAGAATTTGCAGCCTCGATAATCGCAACCTGGCAATGTGAAACATCGGCGTCGGTCGGCTGGGAGGCGGAGGGGTACATGGTGGGTATGTGGAAATGAGTTGTAATGAGAAATGACATTTGTTATTTTGAAGTTTGCTGAACTGCCTCGACTATTGTTTTCATTGTGTAGGATCCGTGTACATGTGCCATGGCCCATGGCTGTAACCTGCAACCATGTGCCAGGGAGCCACCGGTTGGTATCAGTGGTCGCACGAATGGTCGCACGAATGGTGTCAGTCGCACGAATGGTGTCAGTCGCACGAATGGTGTCAGTCGCACGAATGGTGTCAGTCGCACGAATGGTGTCAGTCGCACGAATGGTGTCAGTCGCACGAATGGTGTCAGTCGCACGAATGGTCGCACGAATGGTCCAGTACAGCACTTGCATGCGCGACAAAGTAATCAGACAACGTCAATAGTTTATATCAGAAAATTTCAAGACGCGAATCAAGATGCGAGGACAGCTTATACTAATTGAAGGTTTGGATAGGTCAGGTAAATCGACTCAAGTCCAAAATCTTCATGAGTCAATTCACAACTCCAAAGTATTGAAATTCCCCAATAGATCTACCAAAGTGGGACAAATCATAAATGAATACCTCACCACTGATATCAGTTTGCCAGATCAAACAATTCACCTTTTATTCAGTGCAAATCGATGGGAACTTTACCAACAAATTTTAACCGATTTAAACAATGGCATAACTATCATTTTGGACAGATACATATACTCGGGAATTGCTTACTCTTTAGCCAAACTGCACTTAGCCAATATATCAAATGAGATGGCTAATGTTGAATGGCTTTATGGCCCAGATAAGGGATTACCTAAACCTGATTTAACCATGTTTTTAACGTTAGATTTGGACGAGATTGATAAGAGAGCCAATTTCGGGGCCGAAAGGTACGAGAAACGGAAATTTCAAGAGATTGTTAAGGCCAATTTCCTTAAGTTGTTGGATTTACCAGACGAGTCCATTGTGCTCTTGGATGTCAATAAGAAATCAATTGAGGAAGTAAGGAATGATATATGGAATGTTATAGAGAACGGAGGGTTTGACAAACTCACTGATCAGGAGATAAAATACTTACAGTGATGCTATTCGTCCTTTATTGCCTATTTTCTATGGTACTTGTCCTATTGTCTATGGTACTTGTCCTCTTTTCTACGCCCAGCCCACCCAATCATCTCTCATATCTATTCTAACCGGTCAGTGGATGTCAACTGGGTCAAAATCCGCTTTTTCAGAAGCTCGTGAATCTCTCCTCCCAAGTATATCTCATCTAGTATAGCGTACAACTTGTAAAAATTAAATACCAAGTCTAATTCACACACATTATCAAAATATACATCTAAGATTTCAACAAAGAAATGAAGTGATTCAAGGTATGATAATTCACTATCATTCAAATCAACCGACATTATAAAGTATAAACCTGCGTACCTTCTGTACACCAACTTCTTTTCCTGATACTCGATGAAATTTGACTGATATTTCAGATCTCGTGAAGACACAAGTCGGTGGATTTCTCCAATGCTCTTATGTTGTTGTTCCCGTGTATAGGTTCTATCGTACCATTTACTTAAACGAGTTTTCCCCTGTCTATTTAATATAAGTATGTAGTGAATGGACATGGTATTTTAGGAATTTTTCACCCGCATTGGCCCCATTTTTTTTCAACCATGAGCTACCAAGATGATGACAATGATTATAGACAATATGATATAAGAGATGCTATTATATTTCTAATTGAACTGAATGATTCCATGTTTATGCCTCAAAAGCAATTGAATGGTAATAGTCATATTTTTGAAATTTTATCCAGTATAAATGAACTTACTCAACTGCTAGTGCTCACAGCTCCAAATACTGGTATAGGTATTTATTTTTATAATACTACTAAAACCCATAAGCTGTTACCTTCAAATAGTCATATAACTAGGCTTTTAAAGCTACGAGAATTGAATGTGGAAGACATGCAAAAATTGAATTTTTCAGTTGAAGACGCAACTCTGGGATTCAAATCACTTGAAGATACGTTTCCACCTACTACAGGTCCTGTGGATTTGAATGAAGTATTCAATATCATTTTTGATGAGTTCAGAACTCCTTCTACCAAACAATTCAATCGGAGGAAACTCATTTGGTTCACAAATAATGATAATCCATATAGACTCGCTACCCCCACGTCTGATGCTAATTTGTTGGTTAAATTACGGGAGACCACTGCTAACTATTTCAATGAAAAAATCCCTATATTCCCAATGTTTTTAGACAAGGGAGACCACAGTAAGTTTGAAATGAAGTTTTTTGAAGAGATATTCTTAAATACCAATTTTCTCGCTTCAAAAAGCCGGTTTTTATCCTCTGAACCACAGAACGATATAATGGTGAATCAAGAGATCAAGAGCAGTATCTTGAGGCTCAAGCAAGTGAACAGGATTCAAATGGCATGTAACATAATTCTCAGTGATGGGAAAATTGGTGGGAAATTTGGATGCTCTGTGAGAGGTTATGCTTTATACAACCACGAGAAGGCCAGGAGGACAAATCATATTTATACCAAATCCGAGAAGTACACTGTGGTGGAGCTGGAGGGTACTTTATCGTACAAAGATTCTGGTGAGCCAGTTTCTTTGCCTGACGATACCAACTTATCGTTCTCCCAACGAAAACAGAATGCTGGCATTCGACTGGGGTTCGAATTGGGACCCAAAGATGCAGGTCCTGATAATATCTTATACCTCAATGATACTCAGATGGGGTTTCTTCATCAGTATGCTTTTGACCATGACCCAGGCTCAATGAAGACCGAAGAGGTACTGGATGACGATATCGATAATGAAGAGGAAGAAGAAGTTCCATTTGTAACTCTATCACACCCTGCATACCTTAAACTCATTGGGTTCAGAGATATAACTACGTTCAAGCCGTTTTACAATATCTCACCACCTGTTTTTATCACTTATGATCCTACAAATGGATCGTCCATGCCTTTAGGGTACGAGAATCTGGCCAATACCTTTCGTAATCTCTATCAATCTTGTGTCAAATTACGCAAATACGCCATATTATTTGGGTGTACAAAAAAGAACTCTCATCCTAGCTTGTACACTTTATATCCGACCAACATCGCCAAGTCTTCGAAGTCGGGTAATTTCCCTGACGGATTCCTATTAATCAGACTACCTTGGCTAGATGACATAAGAGCTCTTCCTCCTCATATGATCACAAATCCCGATATTCAATTCAACAATGATAAATCGGTGGCTTCTGAAGAGTTACGAGACAAGTTCCAAACATTAGTGGAGGCATTAAGAATCGAAAACTATTCCCCTTCAAATTTTTCAAACCCAAATTTGAATTATTTCTACGAATTCATAAAGAATGATATTTTACAGGTAGAAGCTTCATTAGATTCGAGGAAATTCGATTCAAGTTTAGGCCTTTTACACGATATATTTATTAAAGTAAAGAACAATAATCTCTCTCAGCTCATTGAGAATATAAAAAACGAAATGGCTGACAACGATATGAGTGATCCAGTGGAAGAGCCACCAGCTAAAAAGGCCAAAGCTGCTGAAATAAACGATGAAGTTATTGTAGCTGGGTGGAGAGCTGGATCTTTGAATCAATTTACAGTGGCTCAATTGAAAGCATTCTCGACTAAATATAAGATAAAGAGTGGGACTAAGAAACAGGATTTTATAGATAACGTAACTAAATACCTTGACTCTCAAAAATCTTAAAGGTGCTTTAAGGGTATAATATTTGCAATATACGAATTACAACATTTGGTATCTCCTCGTAAGCGCATACGCAAAAAAAAGAATAGTATAAGATCTGAAAAATTTCCCTGTCTAAAAAACCTCAAAACAAATATGGCTCAACTATCTTCAGAGGGTAATAATGCCATTATATATTTAACATATGCTTTCTTATTAGCTACCGGGTTATTTTTGGCTTTTAAATTTTCAAATTCAGATACTTTTATTTCTTCTAATGGGACTCAGAAGACTTTACCGTTGATGCTAAATTTCATAGCAAGCTGTACGTAAAAATTTCGAACATACCCATAATAGATAATAAGACGACGGGTGCCTAAGGCTGAGATTATACCGTTGAACTCGATCAAGTTAATACTTGCGGGAGGATGTTCTTATTATAAAATTTTATACTAATACAAAAGCCATGGGATGTGGGATTATGAATACTTATTCAGAAATCGCCAACATTGCTGGTTTACAGGGATTATTGGTTTATACCATTTGTGGTGCGTTACCTATAGCAGCATTTGGAGTATTTGGACCAATAATCAGGAAGAAGTGTCCAGAGGGATTCATTTTATCGGAATGGGTTCGTCAAAGATACGGAATTACTGCTTCCTTGTATTTAACTCTATTTACTTGCTTAACCATGTTTCTTTATATGGTTGCAGAGCTCTCTGCTGTAAGATTTGCTATCGAGACATTAACTGGGTTAAATGCTCTTGGTGCTGTCATTGTTGAGTGTGTGGTTACAACCATTTACACTTCAGTTGGTGGATTTAAAGTCAGTTTTATCACCGATAATTTTCAAGGTGCATTGGTATTGTTACTCATCATAATTTGTGCTTGTGGTATGGGATCCAATATTCATATTGATACATCAAGAATTGGTCCTTCCCATTTACTTGAAGCCAATAAATTAGGATGGCAGCTCATTTATATTCTCTTTGTGGCCATCGGTACCAATGCGTTTTTCTTGAATTCTTTCTGGTTAAGAACTTTTTCTTCGAAATCAGATAAATCTTTGAGAACTGCTACCTCCATATCAGCCGTAATCATATTTATTATAACTACATTAACTGGGGTGCCAGGTTTTCTCGCTGTATGGTCTGGTGATGTTGAAGTAAACGATGAAAATGGAGCCCTTTCATTTTTCATTCTTCTTTCAAAAATGCCAAGATGGGTTGTGGCATTTGTATTGATCTTTACCATAACAATTTCAACCTGTACTTTTGACTCGAATCAGTCAGCTTTTGTATCAACCATCTCTAACGATATTTTTCGCAACCGTTTGAAACTTATATACGTCAGGGGAATCGTGGTGCTAATGATTTTCCCCATAGCAGTATTGGCGATAAAGGTTGCAGATAATATCTTACAAATCTATTTGATCGCTGATTTGGTATCTGCATCAATTATCCCGGTGATATTCCTCGGTTTAAGTGATCGTTTCTTCTGGTTTTTGAGAGGTATCGATATAATTATTGGTGGTTTAGGAGCAATTGTGGCAGTATTTGTGTTTGGAACCGTTTACTACGGCAATGCTACCGATGGTGGTAAGTTACTTATATTCTGGAATGGGTTATATGACTCAGAAGACTGGGGGCCCTTTGGTGCGTTTGTTATTGCACCCTTTGGAGGTATACTTATTGCCTTTTTGTCGGTGGCAGTGAGATGTATAAGTTTATGGATATATAGTAAGGTTACAGATAAACCGTTCACGGCATTGGATAGGCCCATCCGTGAACATTTAGAGGTAGAAGATATCGATAGTGATTATGGATCAATGAGTAAGACTAAATAGTTGAATGAAAAAAAATTTCGCAGCCAATAAAAATTTTCAGGCCCTCAAATTGAGCGAGTGAAAAATTTCAACACCCGTAAAATTTATTCACTAATGTTTATAACAAGATTAGTTGGAATAAGTAACGTTGGGAAAGCCAACTTACTAAATACCATTCGTCAAAGTAGTTCTTACCTAGGAAATTTGGCTCCAAATGAAGGTGCCGTGGTGTCCTATAAAAGATTAGGTAGAGGTCCAGCATCAGGTAAAGGTAAGACAGCTGGTAGAGGTCAAAAAGGTCAAAAAGCCAGAAGTAGTGTTCCAAGATGGTTTGAAGGTGGTCAAACTCCATACTACAAGAGATTCCCAATTATTGGTTTTAAAAGACCCCATAAAAAAGAATATAACCAATTAAATTTAGAAAGAATTCAAGAGTTTTGGGATAATAACAGAATCAATTTACAACCAGGTCAAGTTTTAACCATAAAAGAAATGATTAAATGTGGATTAATCACTGGATCAGTCAAAGATGGAGTAAAGATTTTGGGTAACGGTAAAGAGACTTATAATGTACCAATAAATATTGAAGCTAATAGAGCTTCAATAGGAGCTACAAGATCGATTGAAAAAGCCGGAGGAAATTTCACCGCCAAGTATTTCACCAAATTAGGTTTACATGCTCATATAAATCCTGAAAGATATATTTTAAAGAAGGGATATTTGCCATTACAAGCCAGACCAACTCATAGAAGAGATATTGAATTTTATTCAAATCCAGAAAAGAAGGGATATTTATTGGAAGATCCTTCATTGTTATTGGATTTTAGAGGTGAATCAACTGTTAGCAAGAAAACTGTTAGAAAGAATCATATTAACCAACAATTAGAAATTGTTGCCGATAAAAAAATCAAGGATTTTTCATCATCTAATATCGTTAAATTATCCGATTTATGATCATGTATATAGCTAGATTAATTTAATCAAGGAAAGGATTATCATCAACCTCTACATAAATTTGAAGTAATTTCTCAACTATATCTTGAATATCATTAAGTTCAATAGGTCTATTACCAAATTTCCGTAAAGCAAAAAGTGTAGATTTATATGTCATTTGATATATTTCTTTGATTTTTAGTTTTTCGTTTTTAGAGGTTGATGATAGTCCTCGAAGACGTAGTCCCGAAAGCACCACCTTTGACACGGTAGAAGATGTCTTATCCGAGAAGCTGGTTGCCAGAACCAGCGACGGGTGAAGCAGCGGGAGATTCAGCGATTTGGCCCCAGGTACCAGAACCAGCGACACCGATGCCAGTCGACTTAGTGATGCTACTGATGCCAGTCGACTTAGTGATGCCAGTCGACTTAATGACCCCAGACGAGATGCCTGCCCCGTGGAGCTTAAAACCTTGTCTATAACATCGTCCAGTTTGCGCTCCCGAAAATCCAACACGTAACTCTCTTCTGTATCAATCTCAGGATCTCTTATCTTATTTAAGATCCCCACATCAAGCACAAAACATTTAACCTTCAGTTCATAAATGAACATCATGATATATACCAGATCATTATCTGTACATTTATAAAGCAATCCCACATCCTTGTACGCCAATAAATTTTGTTTAACGTAAAATTCACTTTGATCGTTGTTAGTGTAGACATCGAGCATGCCCGATTGGAGTAAAAAAACCGGAGTTTTTTGGGGATAAACGTAAGAAATCTTAGTGAATGATTGATTAGGGGTTATGGGCAAAGGATGCTTACACCATATTTGTATATCGTGATATATATTACCTGAATCCTCCAACTCAATCACTGATTTCGCCAGACTCATGCCAATTTAGGCTCAATTCTCACACAATTTCACACCAATTTTATCTCACTGCTCATCTGCCATCACGCACTGGGAAAGGCCGCGAAAAACCAACTGAGGGCCGCAAAAATAACCAGCTCATCCCATCATGAGTGTGAATGCAGTTCTGAAAGTATATTCGGTATCACGAGTTTATGCTGATGTTAATAAAAAGAAACCACAAGAATATTGGGATTATGAAAATCATGTGATTACTTGGGGAGATATCAAAAATTATGAAATTATCAGTAAAATTGGAAGAGGGAAATACAGTGAGGTTTTTCAAGGTATCAATATTGTAAACCTGGAACCATGTGTTATTAAAGTTTTAAAACCGGTGAAAATGAAGAAGATCTATAGAGAAGTGAAAATCTTAAAAAACTTAACCGGTGGACCAAATGTCATAGGTTTATTAGATATTGTTAAAGATGATAAAAGTAAAATACCAGCACTTGTTTTTGAACGAGTTGAAAATGTTGATTTTAGAGTTTTATACCCTAAATTTAATATTAGTGATATTCAATATTATATGACCCAATTATTAATTGCTTTAGATTATTGTCATTCAATGGGGATAATTCATAGAGATGTTAAACCACAAAATATTATGATTGATCCATTAAATAAAAAACTTCGGTTAATTGATTGGGGGTTGGCAGAATTCTATCATGCAGGTATGGATTATAATGTAAGAGTAGCTAGTAGGTATCATAAGGGACCTGAATTATTAATTAATTTACAACAATATGATTATTCATTAGATCTTTGGTCTGTTGGTTGTATTTTTGCTGGGATTATATTCAAAAAAGATCCATTTTTTAGAGGAGATTCTAACAATGATCAATTAGTACAAATTGCCAAAGTTTTAGGAACAAAAGATTTAATGTCTTATATCAAGAAATATGGTATTAGATTAAGTTCTGAATTTGATAATATTTTAGGGAAATATCCTAGGAAACCGTGGAGTAATTTCATTAATAAAACAAATGAATATTTAATTAGTGATGAAATTATTGATTTAACTGATAAATTATTGACATATGATCATCAATTACGTCCAACTGCAAGGGAAGCCATGGACCATCCATTTTTTAAGATATAGACGGAGTTATGTGTTATGAATATATAGCGAATTGTAGAAGGGCGCCAAACTGTAAAAGAAGAAATTATTCCTCTGTAAGTACGAGAGCTTTTAGTGCTTTTAGCGTCTATTGTTAAACGTCAAACTAGTTTATATACAGGATTATTTCCTAATTGAGAAGCCACAAAATGCCCATCCACCGTCATAAATCCACTATAAATGGATATTTTTTGCCGTAAAACAAATAAAGTATGTATCAGGACACCCCAAATATCATCCATCATCATTCGTCACACCTCCATACGCCCCCACAATCATCTCATCCACACCGCCCGCGTCAGACCCTCTGCTGCATACGCGATTTAAATTTCGTGTTTGATAAATAGACGAATATAAAATAAATATCTCACTTTATCACTGGTATGGCATTGAGCCCAAATGAATATCATGAAACCAAATAATCCTGAATGGGTCAATAAACAACACAAGACCATGCTTAGATGGGTGAATTCGAAATTAGGTACAAATTTAACTGATTTATCAACTGATTTAACCGATGGGTTAGTGCTTATAAAACTTATAAATCAAATTATAACTGAAATGGATCTTGAAAAAACAACCCTTAAATTATACTTGCTTAATCCGCTTTACAAGAATCCCAAATTTCCGATTCAAAAACTTGAAAATGTCAATGATTTTCTTGAATTCATTAGAATTGTGTTAAAGATAAATACCACAGGCATAAGTGGTGATAATATAGTTGAAGGAAATCTCAAATTGATATTGGGTTTAACTTGGACTTTATTTATATTTTCCACCACCAGTTCCATAGGGTTATACACTGAAGGTAATTCTATTGTACAAATCAAACAAATTGTTTTGAATTGGGTTAATTCAAGGTATAAATTATCGGAGATATCAAATTTTGATCGAAATTGGTCATTGGAAGTTTCTAGTCCAGATTTGGTATTTTATCTGATTTTGAAACTGTACATTCCTTGCAAAGATCTTAAATTAGTTGATTCAAAACTTCAAAACATGAAAAATATCTTGGATTTTGCCAAAAATTTGGGAATACCGAAATTGGCAGACGTTGAGGATTTCAAGGCCTTAGTTCCTGACGAGAAATGTATTTTATTCTATATTCTTGAATGGTTCAAATTCTTTGAAGTTAATGGGAATGAATCTGTTGATATAGTAGAGCTGGAGGGCTCAGTGGACTTAGAAGATCCAAAAGTAAAAGAGACTTACGATGAAGTGGTAGAGCGTATAGGAGATGTGATAAGAAGTAAATTGGAATACGAAACCCGGTCTTTGAGATTCTCTAATCGGATAAATACTGTCACCAAAAAACTTGGGTCGCTCTTATCGTCAATGGATCAAGAATTTGCTAAAGTATTAAAAAAATGGTATAAAGATATCACCAATCCAAATTTGGAATCAGAGGAATTTAGAGATTTCACCAGTGGATTACATTTACGTACGACATGGGTACTTGAGAACGTACGTGGTTTAAAGGATGTTCAAGAAACAATGCAGTCGTTGAGTGAGGAATTACCTTTATTGACCAATTTAATCAGTTCCATAAATACGACTTTACAGTCTTTGAATCCCCGATTCAAGTTCCATCCTATGAGGACACTCTCTATAGATACATTATCTGAAAAGTTTGACAAGTTGACAGTGCTATACCGAGACAATTCCCAGACTATCACTGAAAACTACAATAACATCTTATCGTCTGCATTGAAAACTTCAAATGTACCCTCATTGGTAATAGAGGATTTTAAGAAGGTAGAGAATTTCATCACACAGCTTGGAGCTGAACTTGACCGAATAACTGAAATTCAAGATCCTGTTTTTAAGACAGTGGATAAGGTGGTTAATGTAAGTGATAGATTTGAGAGATTCAAACAGAAACTTTTAGCATTTGATGCCAGTTTGATCACCAATGAGATGGAATTTACAATCATTCTTGAAGAGTTGACAAGCGGTAAATTCAATGAAAAATATATCAAAAACATGATCAGATATGTTCCACTTAAGCTTGTAAGTTTAAACTTTAACGATAGTGATTTTAGCCTTGTGGCCGAATCCGATGATGATGATAGTGAATTTGATACATCTAGAGGAGAGATTGATAGTTGTAAACTTGGGTTTGAAGCAAAGAGAAGACAAGTTGGAAGTCAACTAGGTAATGACAGAATTTATGATATTGATGAATTTTTCAAAAAATTTGAAGATGGGTTGAAGTTTTAGAGCGATGAAGGAAATGGAAATTTTCACATCGCACCATGAATATTGAAGAACCATTGACATCTAATGTCAGACCAGCAACTGACTCGGTCTTGACAATTAGAATCATCAAATCTTTCCCTTTTAGAAATGTTAAAAATCATATAATTCATTCAATAAATTTGAAGGATACCACACCTAAACAATTATTTACCCAAATGGTTGAAACCATCAACTCAACTGGTGGTTTAAGACCATACAGAAACGTGGAATATGATACTTTAAAATTATACACAAAGGCACACGGAACCAAGTCAATGAATTTAGTCATAAATTTCGATGATGATGAAGAATTAATTATATATTCTCCAACCGTTAGTGGTGATAAGAGTTTATGGGAATGTGGGATTGAGAATGAGACTGAGATTAGCTTATTCAAGTATGAAGATTACGTTCAATTCCGTGAAAATCCCGAAGAAAAATGGTAGAGCATGATTTCAGCGATATTTATGAGGAAGATGAAACATAATGAAGCTGAAGTGGTGAATGTCAGGCAATATCAGTTGTCTAGTAGCGAAATAGGCTCATCGGAAGGTGCGCGGTGAGATCTGAGCGCATAGCGTTAATCAGACTGATAGCATATATAGGATCTCGCATATATAAGATAGATGATAAGATAGTGATGGAATATATCATACAAGTACTAAATATAAATAACCTTTGTTACAACCAAACGTCCTACAACCCAACCTCGTACAACCGTAACCAATAATCGCACGAGAAATTGTTAGACCCAGTGCGCCAACCAGTGCGCGCACCAGTGTCAAGGCCCCGATTTCATCCAATCAATGAAAACCTTTTGTTCATTAGAAAGGCTCGATTTTTTTTCACTCAATTGAATACGAAAAACCTTTTTGTTTTTAATTATTATTTATAAAATACTTTAAATTTAAAATCTTTTATTAATAATCAAGTATTGAATTACATTGATAATTAGTATCCACATTAGCATAATAAAGTATTTATTCATAATTAAAAAATCTTAAAAATGTTTACTACTTCAATCAAAGCATCCAATACCCTTTTTAAAAAAGCGGTTATGGGATCAGTTGGTGTTACAGGATTAACTGCTTCTTATTTATTATATAAAGATTCAATGACTGCAAATGCAATGACCGCTGCTGAACATGGATTACATCCACCAAGTTATGAATGGTCTCATAATGGGATGTTTTCAACTTTTGATCATGCATCTATTAGAAGAGGTTATCAAGTTTATAAAGAAGTTTGTGCTGCATGTCATTCATTAGATAGAATTGCTTGGAGAAATTTAGTTGGGGTATCTCATACTGCATCTGAAGCTAAAGCATTTACTGAAGAATTAGAATATGATGATGAACCAGATGATGAAGGTAATCCAAGAAAGAGACCAGGTAAATTAGCTGATTATATTCCAGGTCCTTATGCAAATGAACAAGCTGCAAGAGCTGCCAATCAAGGTGCTTTACCACCAGATTTATCTTTAATTGTTAAAGCTAGACATGGTGGTTGTGATTATATTTTCTCCCTTTTAACTGGTTACCCAGAAGAACCTCCTGCAGGTGTTGTCTTACCTCCAGGTTCTAATTATAATCCTTATTTCCCAGGTGGTTCAATTGCTATGGGTAGAGTTTTATTTGATGATTTAGTTGAATATGAAGATGGTACTCCTGCTACTACTTCTCAAATGGCTAAAGATGTTACTACTTTCTTAAATTGGGCTTCTGAACCAGAACATGATGATAGAAAGAAATGGGGTTTGAAAGCTATTATAGTTCTTTCATCTCTATACTTTTTATCCCTCTGGGTTAAGAAATTCAAATGGCAACCAATCAAAAATAGAAAAATTAAATTCGATCCACCAAAGAAGTAAATAGATGTTTAATTTATAGCAATAAACTAATACTGAGGTATTTAAGTGTTTCGAGTAAAGCAATAAACTAAGACTGAGGCATTCAACTCTCTCGAGTAAAGCAATAGGTTTCGGGTGGAGGTATTCTTCATGCACAGTTCACACTGGCCAATGCACTAGTTACTCTAGCTGTGCATACACGACAGCCTTGTTCGTGCCAAGGAAGTATTTAGAATATTATGGCGTAGCGATTCAGCAAATCAGGGCGTAGCCATGCCAATGACACGGTACCGTACTACTTAAGACAAACTACACTACCTTGATTTGATTCACTATATACAATCTACAAACATATATACAATCCCGATGTCTCACTAACATCCAGAAATCCATCGAAATCTAAAGATAATTCCGGCGGGGTCAATTCCCATTTCGCCGTCTATAAACTACCACCCCACCCATTCTAGAAAATTCCCGTGTATACACCAGGAATTGGCGCTTCCTCATTCGGCGAATGAAATCGTTAACTACGGGTGGGAATGAAGCCCTGGGCCCGCGCTCGCCGAAATTTAAATGTGTTTTTCTAAAACTATAAAAGAATTGTTTTTCCCTCGAAAAGGTTTTTTTCAAATCTCAGATCTATTTATTCCCACTTTTTACAATGTCAAAAGCTACAGATTATCAATCCACAGAAAATGTGGATTTATCAAGTGAAACATCCTCGGCAAGACAACTTATAAAAGATACTGATTCAGTAAATCTTCATAAATCTCAAACTAAACCTAGTAAATTAGTTATTCTTTTAACTTTTGCTTCTTCATTTTCTGGTTTCATGTTTGGTTACGATACTGGTTATATTTCAGGTGCTTTAATTAGTGTAGGTACTGATCTTTCAAATAAAGTACTTACGGGTGGAGAGAAAGAATTAATCACTAGTGCAACTTCATTGGGGGCATTATTGGGTGCTGTATTAGGAGGTATTCTCGCTAATTTATTAGGTAGAAGGATGGTCCTTTTAGGATCAAATGTTATTTTCGTTGTTGGTAGTATCATTCAACTAGTATCTAAAACTGTATGGACCATGATCGCTGGTAGATTTGTCTTAGGTTGGGGTGTTGGTATTGCATCGTTAATTTCTCCTTTAATGATATCAGAATTAGCACCATCTCGTTATAGAGGAGGATTAATTGTTACTAATAGTATGTTTATCACATTTGGTCAATTAGTTGCCTACTTTATAAATTGGGCATTAACTAGTATGGATCATGGTTGGAGAGTTTCTGTTGGTTTATGTATGGTACCAGCAGTTGCTCAATTCTCTTTATTCTGGTTCTTACCTGATACCCCAAGATATTATGTTATTAATAATGATATTGGTAGTGCTAAAAAAGTATTACAAAAAGTTTATAAAGATGCAGATGATGCATATATTGATGCCGAAATATCTGAAATGATTTCTTCTAATTCTAATATTCCAGGTAATGGACCATTGTCTAGGGCATGGAATTCGATTAAATTAATTCATACAACACCTGCTAATTTTAGAGCTTTAATTTTAGCTTGTGGTTTACAAGGTATTCAACAATTTACTGGGTTCAATTCATTAATGTATTTTAGTGCTACGATTTTCGAAACTTCAGGATTTAATAATCCTACCGCCGTTTCAATTATCGTTGCTGCAACTAATTTTGTATTTACATTCCTTTCAATTTTCATAATCGATAGAGTTGGAAGAAGAAGAATTTTAATTATCGCAATTCCATGTATGTGTATTGCGTTGGTTGTTTGTGCAATTGGGTTCCATTTCTTGGGAGTTAAATTCGGAGGATCTGATGAAGTGGTGGTTGAAGCTTCTGGTATAACTGGATGGGGTATTGTTATTATCCTTTCAATGGTTGCATTTGTTGGTAGTTATGCCATTGGTATTGGTAGTTCAGCATGGACTGGAGTTGAATTGTTCTCTGATGTTAACGTTAGATCCATGGGTAGTATGTATGCAGCTGCCACTAATTGGGCTGGATCTTTGACCATTGCATCAACTTTCTTAACTATGTTAGAAAACATCACACCAACCGGTACTTTCTCATTCTTTGCCGGATTATGTGCTGTTTCATTTGTTTTCATTTATTTCTTGTATCCTGAGGTTGCTGGATTAGAATTAGAAGAGACCAGTAGATTATTATCTCAAGGATTTAACGTTAGAGCTGCAAGTAAATTATCCAAAGAAAGAAAAAGAGGAGTTAGAGTAGAAGCATCAAAGATCATAGATCCTTAATAATGAGTAATGTATAATGTTGTAATAACGTAATAACGCATCTCATCTCTCAGCATCTCATCTCTCAGCATCTCATCTCTCAGGCAGTCTCACGCCAGTCTCACTTCACTCACGCAGTCTCACTTCACTCTCAGGCCTCACTCATTTCCCATTCTCACCATGTCCCACTATCAGCCTATCGATAGGTTCAGAGATATGAACAAGATGAAACATTTCGAGGTGATAAGAGAACTAGGCAAAGGGACTTTTGGAGTTGTACAAAAAGCCAAAAATATAAAAACCGGTGAAATAGTAGCCCTAAAACAACTTCTCAATCATGCAGCAAAAGATGGGTTCCCCATTACTGCCATGCGAGAAATAACAATTATGAAGAAACTTAACCATGAAAATGTCTTGAAAATCATCGATATGATATATGAAGAGCCTAAAGTCTCGGATTCTCGAGATGCTATAAGAGAACGAGGTAGTTTCAGAACTGTAACTAACTTTATGTCATCGGATTTAGTAGGAATTTTACTGAATCCTAGAATAAATTTAAAAGTGGGAGAAATTAAATGTATAATGTTACAACTATTAAAAGGTATTCAATATATTCATGAACAACGATATTTACATAGAGATATTAAAGCAGCTAATATTTTAATCAATGATCAAGGTGTGGTGAAAATTGCTGATTTTGGGCTCGCTAGAGTTTACCACGGTAGCGTACCGGAACGCGGGTCTGGACCTGGTGGTGGTGAGAGAGCTTATACTTCATTAGTAGTAACTCGGTGGTATAGACCGCCAGAAATTTTACTTGGTGAAAGAAAATATACTACTGCAGTTGATATGTGGGGGGTTGGATGTGTTTTTGGTGAATTATTTACTCATAAACCAATTTTCACCGGTAAATCAGATTCTCATCAATGTCAATTAATATTTCAAATGTGTGGTAGCCCCAGTAGACATTGGCCTGAAGTAATGGAATTACCAAATAAAGAAGATTTAAATATTGGTCTTACTTGTACTAGAAGCTTTGAAAACGAATTTGGCCCTATAATTAATGATGATTTGGGATTACAGTTACTTGATCATCTTTTAACTTTAAATCCATATAAAAGGTATAACGCCTTAGATGCCCAAGAGCATGGGTACTTTAAGTCAGATCCTCTCCCAGTAAAACCTCTGGAAATGAAATTTGAGGAATGTCACGAAATTGATAGAGCTAGATTTAAGGAATTAAATAAAGTACCTAAAGGGCCAAGAGGTGATAGAATTGATGAAGATAGAAAAGATTACAAAAGATTTAAACCCGATAATAGACCAGGTTCCAGAAACGGGTCCTCTAGAAATGGAGGGTGGAATGGGAACTCTAGATGAAAAGTTTATAGACTGTATTAGTTGTACAAATTAGTTGCAGCGTCAACCATGTAATATATACCTAAACGGGAATCAGTTACGAAGCCGAGTGCGGACAAACTGGCGAACTCTGGCGACATGTGTGCGCCGTGGACTCAGCGGTTAAAAATTTCCAATTCCGAGGGTACGATTTCCGACGAGATGAAAAAGATAAAAATCTGCACTAGATCACGGCACCGATTTTTCTCCCAAAACTACCTTTTACAAAAATGCCTGATTTACAGGATTTTTTTTCATTCCAGGTATTTCTCATCATCTTGAGAGAAACCTTAGAACTGGCGATTATCGTTTCAGTTCTTCTTGCATTTCTTCATCAAACCTTTGTACCTGATCTGCAGCCTACGCGAGAGCATGATGAAGGCCAACCAATGTTGCCAGACAACCTGAATCATATCAAAGCTATTCCCGAGGAACAAGCTAGAATATACAAGTACTTACAGCTCCAAGTATGGGTAGGAGGCTTATTGGGTTTGGTATGCTGCTTAATCCTTGGTTCAGTGATTTTAAGCTTGTTTTACATAATTGGTAATGATCTCTGGAGCGTCACGGAGCATTACTGGGAAGGTACTTTTTCAATAGTTGCCAGTATAATCATTTCTGTTATGGGGATTAAGATCCTTAGGGTGAACAAGATGCAAGAGAAATGGAAAGCTAAATTGACGGCTATCATTAGTAAGTCGAATTATATTGATAGAGCATTGAATAATACGGCAGAATCAAAATTTGATACTTTCAGTGATAGATATTCAATGCTTATTCTACCACTTGTAACTACTTTGAGAGAGGGGATGGAAGCAATTGTATTCATTGGAGGTATAGGTATCAATGAAAATACTTCTATAGCTTCAATTATCATCTCAGCTGCCACAGCCATAATAATTGGCTCCACCGTGGGTGTAGTTCTATATAGAACTGGTAATTCTTTATCATTACAATGGTTTTTGATTGGATCTACCGGATTCCTTTACCTTATTGCAGCTGGTCTTTTCTCGAAAGGTGTATGGAATTTTGAATTGCAGAGATTCATTGATTTATGTGATGGATTCGATGTAAGTGAGACGGGTCATGGGCCAGGATCGTATGATATAACTAAAAGTGTATGGCATGTAAATTGCTGTAATGGAGAACTTCAAGATGATGGTGCATTTTGGATGATTGTTACAGCAGTTTTCGGTTGGACAAATAGTGCTACATACGGGAGTGTAATTAGTTACATAGTTTATTGGCTAGTTATCATTGTGGCATTTAATTCTTTGCTTTTCGAAGAAAGAAATGGCTATTTACCGATTATTCCCGTTAAATGGCAAACAAAACGAATCAAGAAAAGGTTATTGATGAGAAATTCCCTCTATCATCCGAGGGATAACATAGATTCTAGACCTAGTGTTGACTCTACCACTCCTCTACAAAGTTAGTTCGTAAAATAATTAGCCGTTAATAAATATAATGATTTGCTAAGATCTACAATAAGGTTAGTACCTCGAGTGCTTATGCAGGAGTACATTTCTCTGATTGGATTATTGCAAAAAAAATATTCATGGGCTGTTTTTGCAACAGTTTTTACTGTCGATCTTCCCCTGTTGGGGCTCCAATTGGCTAAAATTACAATATTGACGTAAGTTACAAACATTGACAGATGCACGCCAAGACCTTCTGTCAAACGTTAATTTGACAGATGCCAACCAAAATGGTAACAAAAATAGCATTTGAATTATGCAAGGCGGAATTAAGTTTAGAAGGCATTTCGAGTTCTAACGTTCCAAAAGGAACGTATAAATAGTACCGATTGAGTTAACATTTTAACTAATGAATTTTAAGTTTTTTTTAGCTCTCTACTTGATTAATTTAGTAGCAGCCGTGGGAGAGAAATTCTCTTACCAGTCAGAAGGATCTCTGGCTTTATATTCATGTACGGGTTACTTTGAAACAGTTGCAGCTTTTTGTGGTCCTGAAGACATGTGCTACTGTTCAAATATAAATTTTAGGGCTTCGATTATGGGTTGCTTAGCTTCCCAAGGAAGAATGAATGACGACATCCTCAAAGAAGTAGTCCCTACTTGTGAGAGGTACATGACTAATGTTACAGTTGAAGAGTTAAGAGAATCCTACCAATACTATCTTGAAAACGCTGTGAACATTAGTTCGATACCAAATTTCAATATTTCAAAGCCAGTTGAGATACCGATATTAGTAGATGATGAAGAGGTAAATCACTGGAAGATATCCAACGACAAATTCAGACACATATACAATGATGCCATTTACTATGGTGCTGCCACATTAGCTTACTGGCCTTTGGTAATGTTTTTCGCAGCCATTTCTAGATGGCTTAATTTATTGGTACCAAAGTTTATGAATAGAAAGCCTTCTAAATTGGGGCTTTGGTTCAGAAAGAACGTTACTGGCCCAGCTACTTATGGAAAGAAAAGAACTCAAGAGAAAAATTTTGGTTTAATTTTAGACTTTTTATCTCCATCTAGACTTGAAACAGCAGTACTCCTAGGATATGCTGCCGTTACAGTTGCTTGCTTCGGAGCTGACATATCCTACTATCCTCACGACAAGACTTTTGGCTCAAGAACCAAGGCATTATCGAGATATATTGCTGTTAGAGGTGGAATTTTGGCTTCATTTAATGCTCCATTATTGATCCTTTTTGCTGGTCGTAACAATTTTTTGCAATGGGTGACGGGATGGAATTTTGCATCCTTCATTACATATCATAGATGGATAGGAAGAGTTGTCTTTATAGAAGTCATGGTTCATTCAATTGGGTATTCTATCACCTTCTCGGCCTACTACTTAGAATACATGTCAGAAAATTATGTTGTTTGGGGCATGGTTGGTACCTGTTGTGGGGGCTTAATTGTAGTACAGTCTCTCTTGGTCTTGAGAAGGAAATACTACGAAATCTTCCTAATAATCCATATACTCTTAGCCATCTTTTTTATGGTGGGGGCTTGGTATCATGTGGTACTCTTAGGTTATGTCAACTGGTACCTCTCAGCAGTAGTTATATGGGGATTTGACCGGTTAGTTAGAGTTGTCAGATTATTAGTTTTTGGCTTCCCCAAGTCCCAGTTACAAATTGTAGGTAAAGACATAATCAAGGTTGTCGTTCCTAAACCATCTTATTGGAATCATAAACCAAACAATCATGTATTTGTCCATTTTATCTTGCCATTGTGCTTCTGGCAATCACACTGCTTTTGCATTTCAGATTCCCCTGGTCATGAAGATAAAATCGTCTTGTACTGTAAAGTGAAAGGAGGAGTTACCCATAGTGTTTATAAATACTTAGCTAATAGACCCAATAATATGGGAACGATCAGAGTTGGAATTGAAGGCCCTTATGGTGAGACATCAGCAGCCAAGACCTACGATACAGGGGTTTTTGTGGCTGGAGGAAATGGTATACCCGGTATTTATAGTGAAGCTATTTCTTTCGCTGCTAACAAAAGAGCCAAATTGGTTTGGATTGTAAGAGATCATGAATCTATTGAATGGTATGAGGAGGAATTAAGGGCTCTAGCCAACTACAATGTAGAAACTACTATATATTTTACTAGACCTAGAACATTAGATTTTTCCAGCTCCAGTGATCAAGAAAAGGTGGAAGAGCATGAAAAGTTAGAATTAAATGAAAAGAGCAATGGGTCAACTGAAAATTCAAGCCTTAGTGGGCTCGATCACATCATATCCAAGCAAGGAAGGCCTAAAATGGATGACTTTGTGAAGAAAGAAATCGAAGAAAGCAATGGGCTGATAGCATTTGTAACCTGTGGAGCACCAGCTCAGGTCGATGAATTGAGGTACACTGTGTATCAGAATCTCGTACCTGATAAAAAAGTCGAATTTTTCGAAGAACTTCAAGTTTGGTCCTAATTTAAATACATATTCAAATCTATTTATTTATTCTATTCATTTCATCCATTAATCTATATCTATTTAATCATTAATTATCAAACATTTCGTCAACTGAACCACCCAAATACAATTTCAAGGTCTTACGAGTTGCAGGAAGTAATTTACATTTCACCAAAACGGGGTCTTTTCCCAGAGCTGCAAGTTTGTCGTAAGCCTGAAACCTGTGACAGCCTCCAAATGCAAAAAAGTAATCTTTTCCTTGCTCCCTTACTCTGAAAACATCGATTGGAGGTAATTCACCCGGAGTCATATCTTCAATTTGGCAAGTTGCAGATGCCATAGGATTTCCATTCAAAGTTGACACCATAGCGTCAATTTTTTGATAATCGAGAACCGGAGGAATCGGTCTTCTTATTTGGCTCAAAGGAACTTCACTAACTTTAATATTGGTAGTTTGCATAGACATTTTTAATAGTGTATAACGGTTGCGAAATTGTCAGTTAAATACTAAAGGCTCATCGCGAATTCGGACAAATTAATTATGTCATCTGCGTTTGTCCAGACTCGAGGTGCGACTGACGTTAGTAAGCCAGAATAACAAGATGTAGAATAAATGACCTTACTTATGTAAGAGAAATAAATAAATAAGTTTTTACATTGTGATTTACCTTATTTGACTCATCCGGTCCTCCGGAACAGTTTTGTTTTCCGTGATCGGCCAAGAAGTTTATTCCGCCTTTTATCTAAACGATCAGCGACCAGAGTCTGAAAAAATTATCTTTTCCATCTCTCGGTGATTGGTCAAATTAGCCAATTTTGCTTTTTGCAAATATTATGCGAGCGAATTCTTCACCAACAAGCATAGCTTCTTAATACACGGACTGTATATGACAAGTTATGAATTCACTCTCCCAAACTAAAAAATATCAATCTTCAAAGTCTCCCGTTGAGGTTTGCTCGTAAATCAAACCATCTGCGACAATGGAAATGCCACAACCCTCGATTCTCACTTCCGAGCACACAAAAAAAAATCTGCGTAAATCATATTCCCACAATTTGTCCGATCCCCAAGTATCAGAGCCCCTTATACTTAAACCTTCATCCATAATCTTTCATAAAAGACTATAAATAAAGGTCAAAGTTTCCCTTTCGACATTTTTTGCTTCCATGTACAACGAGGGCATCTACTTGACCCTAGGGATCCTCTTGGTACTAGTGCCATTATGCGTTCCCATTAAACTAAAATCTCCCATTTTAAGACGAATCCGGTCAATACTATTCATTGCATTTTTTATCTCAAGTTTTTTAACATTAACTCCAGATGATGGAGTTCATGGGGCTCCACTTCATACTTTTGGCCAGGGTAAAATCGCCTTCTTCAGTTGCACTTATCAAATTCAACTTAAAGTTGCCAATGCAAGCATAAGTCCCAAAGGCATTTGTGAAAATCCGAATTTGAGAGCTTCAATGGTGTACTGCTATGATGTGGGACATGAAGCAGTGAAGTATCTGTATTTGGATATGTGCTCCCACGATTATAATGTTCTGCTTACACGTGAAGATTTTGACCAATCAATGGCCAATTACTTGAATAACTCCAGAGATTTGCAGCTGGTTGCACCTGGAGAGGTGATGAACTTCCCGGTTAAATTGAACGAATCAGAGATATTACTATTCAAAGACTCATATGATCAATTTTTAGGTAATTATGATCTCTCAGTGACCTACGGTGGATATTTGGTGTTATATTGGCTTTTCATATTTGTGATAGCTGGGATCATCAACTGGTCTAAAATAATGTTTCCTAGGTTACATAAAAAAATGGTGAATTCTCCAGTATCGTGGTTCAGAAAGCATATAACCATTCCTGCCACGGGAGGTATCAATAAAACTAACGGTAAGCCCTTTGCTAAGATTTTCGATATGTTGGTCCCCACCAGGTTAGAATCTATCATATTGCTTGGATTCTTTTTAATGTCAGCATATCTCTTAGTGGATAATATTCACTATGTCGATGGAGACCCAGTATTCAAGCAAAAGGGAAAGGCACTCTTGCGATTCCACGCCGTGAGAGCTAGTATTTTGACCAGTGCTATGATGCCACTACTTATTATTTTCGGTGGAAGAAACAATATCCTTCAAACGGCTACTCGTTGGGATTATTCCTCTTTCATCACATTCCACCGGTGGGTATCTAGAGTGATCATGGTTCTTGTATTGATACATACTGTGTTCTATGCCACCTACTCTAATGATGCGATCCGATTATTCAAAGAAACATATATCAAATGGGGAACTTTGGGATTCCTTTCTGGGGTAATAATTTTAATCCAGGGTCTTCTAGTCCTCCGTCGTAATTACTATGAGACTTTTCTTGCTCTTCATATTTTGCTTGCATTTGCATTTATTCTTGGTGCTTATATTCATGTGAAAGGATTATATTGTCTATGGTTTTATCATATTACATTTGGAGTTTGGCTATTGGACAGATTGGTCAGAATTGGTAGATTGAATGATTTTGGATTCCCCAAAGCCAAAGTGATGCTTCTTGCTGATGAAGCCTTGAAAGTTGTTATACCTAAACCGTCACATTGGGAAATTATCCCTGGAGGACATGTTTTCATTCATTTCTTGAGGCCTTCTTGTTTCTGGCAATCCCATCCTTTCACTTATACAGCATCCACCAACCCTAACGAAATCATTATTTTCATCAAAGTCAAACAGGGAGTCACTGAATCCATCTATAATTATCTCAAGAGCCACCCCGGGAAAACTGCTGAAATTCGAGTTGCCGTTGAAGGCTCATATGGTGAAACTACTGCTGCTAGTAGATACGATAGTGCAGCATTCATTGCAGGAGGAAATGGAATTCCTGGTATTTACGCTGAAGTGATGGATTTGGCTTCAAGACATGTGAGACAAAAACTTAAATTGATATGGGTTGTTAGAGAGTACCGTTCTTTGTACTGGTTTTACGAAGAACTACTCAGTTTGAGAAACACAAAGATAGAGACCACCATTTACGTTACAAGACCCGATAGCCATATACATTTAGAAGAGTTCGATATAAGATTCCCCCATACCGATGCAGGAACCGTCACCATGAGCGAGATAAACGATGCTAATGAGACCACTAGTCTAAAGAGACCTGTACCACTGTATACAGAGCCCACAACAGCGACTTCTGAACGGATAATTTCAAAGATCAAGCGGGAACTCAGTTTTATAATGTTCCAAGAGGGCAGACCATGTATGGATCAAATAGTTAAAGAGACGATTAAAGAATCTACTGGCTCATCAGCATTCATAACTTGTGGACATCCGATTATGGTAGATGAACTAAGAGCTTCGGTAGCCAATAATGTAGATAATAGTGATAGAAAATTGGTGGATTACTTTGAACAACTTCAAGTATGGGCATAAGTTATATAATTTAATATACTGAGTATTATGGGAGCGCATCTCATCGCAGAGCTCATCGCATCTTAATGGCATCGCGGAAATTAATTTTTTTCATTAAACTGCAATGATAAGAACCATTAAACCAAAGAATGCTCGTTCAAAGAGAGCTTTGGCAAAAAAAGATGCCAAATTAGTTGAAAATACCAAGACTGCATTATTCGTTCCAGGTGCTACTGGTAACAAATTTTTACATGATGCAATGTGTGATCTTATGGCATTCAAAAAACCATTTGCCAAAAGATTCTCTAAAAAGAATGAAATCAGACCTTTTGAAGATCCTTCAACTTTAGAATTTTTCAGTGAAAAAAATGATACTTCATTAATGGTATTTTCAAGTAATAATAAAAAGAGACCAAATACTTTAACTTTCAGTAGATTTTTCAATCATAAAATATATGATATGATTGAATTATCAATACAACAAAATCATAAATTATTACAAGATTTCAAAAAAATCACCTTTACTGTTGGTTTAAAGCCAATGTTTGTATTTAATGGACCAGCATTTGATTCTGTACCAACTTTCCAACATATTAAATCGTTATTCTTAGATTTTTTCAGAGGTGAAGAAACTGATTTACAAGATGTTGCCGGATTACAATACGTACTTGCACTCTCCACTGGAGAAATCGAAGATCCAAACTCATCCAATTTACCATTATTAAATTTCAGAGTTTATAAATTAAAATCTTATAGATCAGGACAAAAACTCCCCAGAATTGAACTTGAAGAAATTGGACCAAGATTTGACTTCAAGATCGGTAGAAGAACTGCTCCAGCTCCAGAAGTTGAAAAGGAAGCTCATATGAAACCTAAACAATTACATGTTAAAGAAAAGAAGAACGTTAAAATTGATTTCATGGGTGATAAAGTTGCCCAAATTCATGTTGGTAACCAAGATATGAGTAAGATGCAAACTAGAAAGATGAAGGGTTTGAAATCTAGATATGATCAACTCTCCAGTGATGAAGAAGAAGTTGAAGTTGAAGATGATGAAATTTCTTATGAAAGTGGTAGTGAATCGGGCGACGAAGTGTATGATGAGCCAACTCCTAAAAAGCAAAAAGTTTAGTTATGTAAAGAATGCCATGTCTATATAAGTTAAATTGATCGTAGTTTTAATGTGAATGTGCCGTCTCACAAGGCATCATCCCCATATACCTGTGCCTAGGTCTCACAAATTGGAACCAAGTTGCAAGAGCTAGCACCAGCTCTTACTAACTTAGCACCAGCTCTCAATAATTTAGCACCGGTTCGCAGTAAGAAGTTTCACTAACTTTCCCCAGCTCGCACCGACTCAACTATCTCACGTCGCTCACCTCTGCAACGTAATCCGCGCTCTTCGTTTTTTTCACCGCTCAGCTGTTTACCATGTCCAATTCAATATTCAAACCTAGGCGAACGCAGAAGAGATCCAAAACTCCCCCTACAGCCCTCATTCAAGCCTCTTTAATAAATACCCTGTCTCAAATACATGAATTGGCTAAAAATGATCAATACTGCATCTCCAAGCTTCCTGCTCTCCCAAACGTATTGAAAAATCCAAACCTTACCTTCAATGGTTACGCAGACGGAGCTTCAAATTACTCAGTTGTAGTATCAGAAAAGGGTGTATTTGTCTGGTGTTATAAGTCATCTGATTCATCTCCATTGACAATCGAATTTCCTCTTGATGACGTTGAAATCCTACCTTTAGCTATCTTGACACACCCTTCGAGTGTCACCATGCGGGATCCTGGTATTGCTATCATCAATGCCTCTTCAGGGGTTTTGAAATTCTACGAAAGCGTACAACATTCGCCTGCTCTTGGGTTGATAGATAACAAGAATCTCGAAGTTCAAATACCTATAGAAGCGTCCAAAGGAGAATTCATTACCATGGCAGAAAACGTCGAGCCAATGGGTATCGTTGTGGTAACTTCATGGAAAAGAGTTATTTTGGTGGGCCTCAGAGACCAAAAGAACAAACCTTTTTTGTCGATTAATACTTTGATGAAACCCAAATCTAGATGGACCAGAATATTCAGAAACGATATCAACGATGATATAGTAAGTATAAGATCTTTTGTATCCAATGGCGCTGAAGACATAATCATCCAAGAGAAGTCGGGATTAATACATATCATCAGCTATGAAGTTTCTTCTTCGGTTATGGGTATATCCAGTAGATTCACTCACGATTTGAACCCTTACTTAGAAAGCAGTATAGATGGATTCGAAGTATCCAAGCATACCATAAAATATCTTGATACGTGGAGGATCAACTTGCAAGTCGAAAATACTTTTTTGATTCTTTGTCTTGTGAATGATAGCTTGTTATTGATCACTGCCAAAATAAATAAAAGTGGGGTCTTGGTTTATGGATCTCATAAATCCAATCGATTTGAGGGAATGATCGATGACTCAAAGCCAAAATTGTATGTTCCATCTCCGGAGAACTGTGCTTTCATCGTGGTAAATAACTCCATCATATTGACAGATCTTGATTATTCTTATATCCTGTCTAAAGGTACCATACTGTATTATAGACCTAGATGGGAAGACATAATCAAGCTCAGTAACTCGGTCGATGTTGTTGGCGTAGGATATGAGCACTTGTCAAGTGATTCCAATCCGGCGTTGATCTTGATTACCAGTAACTCGGGTGTCTTAAGAGTGGAAAGATTTCCTCAGACCCAGTTGGAAACGAACTTCATAGACCCTGTAAATCTTGTGAAGACTCATGTTGAACAGGCTGTGTTTTATTCTTCCAGTTCCATAGATTTTACCCTATCAGGTGATTTCTCTGATGATATAATCGATAGGGCAATCCTCAGTATTGCCCAGGAAATAATGACGTCCAAGTCTGTTTATTTACCTGAGTTCTCTCCATTGGTAGGAGATTTGTTACAAAGAAAGTGCCACCTATTCGATAATTTAATCAATTATTGTCAAATGAACTTTCACTTATCTAACACGACAATGACTTCAATCATTCACTCATTGGAGAAAACTCGAACTGCATATACACTTTGGCAAATGCTTGATGAAAGCGATCAGTCGTCTAAATTGAAAGGATTTCTCAAAGATGTCATTGAACCTAAAGCCGATAAACTCAAAGAATACCTCAACACTGAAGTGGATTCGATTAATTCAACATTGACAAAATTTTTGAATACCGCATACAAAAATGATATTTCCTCGGACTTTTTGTTAAGATTAATAGCAGGAATCCTCTTCAATTCTATACTAGTCAATGAATTGAAGTACAATTTACCAACCCCCAAGAAATCATGGTTATTTGAAACCGATTTATTGCTTAATGTGGAGCTGTATTTCCAAAAGAAATACTGCGATGATTCAATGTCGTTTGACTATCCTAACTCACCAGAGACGAAAATTCATATTGGTGAGATTTGTGAAGTCTTGTATTACTTCATTAATGAGGCCATAAAGTATATGAAGTCTCAAGATGATGAGAATGTGATCAGCTACACTAAATGGTATAATAAGAATAAAATTAGGTGGATCCAATGTTTATTGTCCAACAATCTATTTGATCAAGCTATTTCATTGGTTGAAAAATATCAAGATTTCACTTCCCTTGCCAGTATATTAGAGGACGAAAGAGAACGAGTTTTAGAACAGTTTGGTAGCTCAAGCATAGAATACGAAGTGGTCATGACAAAGTATTATGTGTATTTCGAAAAGTATCAATACAACTTTGCCAAGGTTTTGTTCGATTATTATATTAAGCATGAAAAAGTTCAAATACTTATAACAGGATTTCCTAGATATGAGGCTCATTTGAACGAATACTTTGAAAGTTACCCTGAAAAGGTATCGCATATCGCCTGGATTAAAAATCTTCTAGATGGCGACAACGAACTGGCCTCGCAACACCTACTTAAGTCAGCTGAATTGAAAGAAGGTGAATCCAAAGACAATCAAGAGCTCAAATTCTCATTGGCAAAATTGGCCATTATTGCTGCTAAACCTACTGGTATGAATGTTGAATCACCTCTTTTCAAAGTTGAGTCTGAACTTATTCTTTTGAGGATTCAGAAATCAATCTTGGATTATGTGAATGAAGCAATTGTTAAGGTAGATGGAGGTGATGATTTGAAATTTGGTGCATTCCTTAAGTTTGTTGATGATCCACTGGCCAGAGAAACTCTCAAGGGTCCATTTACCAAATTTATAAATAACAAAGCATTAAGCCCTACCGAGTTGATAGATCATTTGATTTCAATCAATCCAACTGCTAAATTTAATAATGGATTTTCCAATGCTTTCAGAGTGGCTTCTTTGTTACCTGACGAAACTTCTTATAAAACACAGACTCAAAAAATTTGGAGAAGATTGTTAAATATAACTAAGGAAAGGCAAGATTTAAAACTATCAGGGACTAACGAAACTGATAATTATTTAAAAAGAAAGATTCGTAATTCAGTATTCTATAAAACAGTTTCATTAGTGCATGATAAAGAAATTGCAGTATTAGAGGAAATGATAGAGTCGGAGGATTCCAATCTAAACAAACAATTTATAGAAGATGCTAATGTCGTAAAGTTAATAAGGTCTATCAAGGCCGAAAGCCAATTGTTTGAATAGAAATCTTTTATTAAACTAGATGTAATATAAGTCATAGGTCATTAATCGTAGATGTGAAATCGAAAGCCCCATTCCTGGGACACCTGGTGCTATCAAGAATAGATTCGATGGGAGTACTTTACAGCAGGTGTATCGGTTTCAAGCGTAAGAAACCACTGGCAGCATTGGCTGCAACAATCAGAGGCTGCCATTTCCACGGTTCGATTCCCAGGCGCGCGAGAACATAAATCAAAGATTTACTTTGCACCGATAATAGTACAAGAGCTAGTGTTTCCGCTGTTGAAATACCCTAAATGGAACTGTAAAAGTGATTATCCATTAATTATTACTCTCCTTCTCATAAGCTTCATCAGTAGCCTCGGCATAGTCCTGTCCCTGACTGTTTTCCTCTATTTCATCATCCTCATATTCTTCTTCTTTCTTCAATCTCATCCTCAACAAAAGCTCAGGGAGTGGTTTGCCTTGAGCATAATCACCCTGGGAGTATTTATACAACCCTAAAGACGCCAAAGAAATGGACTGAACAACATTCTGCCATGTAGATAATACTTTATTAACCGTCTCTGCACCTTCAACCATACTATCTAATTTTGATTCCAAGGCTTCAAGTTGAATAGTGAAATTCTCTGTATAGTCCTTGATAGCTGTTAAGGCATCCAATTCTGCTCTTTTTTCAAGGATTTTCTGATTCAACAGCATTTTAAAGATATTTCCAAAATATATATTTCACAAAAAATCAAAACCCGCGCCTGTAAACATAAACATGGCAAGAGCATCCACTAATGCATCTATTGAAAATCTGTTGTTTCAACTAGCCAAAACCAAAGAAGCCGAAAATTCCAATAATGAACTGATGAATAACAAGATTACTGAATTGGAGCTGAAAATAGCCGATTTAACTAAAGAAAACATGCATTTGAAATCGCACCGGTATGACAGCCATCAACTAGAGCATAAGCTTGAGAAATTGGAAGGGCAACTTTTGACCCAAGTCGATGAAATAAGGTCAATTCTAAGGGAATACAGAAGTAAAGAAGGATTAAGACAAAAACCTTTTGCAACTGCCGCTTTCGATTTGGGTTTATCGAGTGATCTGATTGTGCAACTGAAACCCTCCCCTGCTCCTGTCAGGAAGAGATATAGTATGGGTTACAGGAGAAGAAGTCTCGGTAGAGTTTCCATATACGAAGATTCAAATGATATCACTACAAGGGAGAATGATAATAATGCCGCTCCTTCAGGTTCGGATAAAGAGAATATACCTCCAAGTGAGCCCTCCAGCGAGAATGTCCTGAAAGATCCCACCCCTACTCCAACTCCTAGGAAAAGAAGCAGATATCTGTTGATCCTTTCCCAATCAAAGAAAGCCAGGTTGAATGAGGCCCAATCTGAACCTTATGGAAATAAGTCTAGCTCAATACCAGAGCCTTTAGTTACACCAAGTACCATAAATACCTCAATTCCAGAGACAATTGAGAGTTACCCCGAAAAGGTTCAAGCTCAACCTTTAACTTCCGTTCATACAAATGCATCCAAGGTCAAAGTGCAAGTGCAGGGCAAACCTAGTTCAGCCATGCCAGAGTCACAGTCAAAATCAAAGTCACAAACAAAATTACCTGAAACTGTTTCTCATTCGGAATCACAACCTGAACCAAAGTCAAAGCCAAGACAAAATACACAGCCTGCACCATTGGCAGCAACACAACCCCAATCAAAGTCACAACAAAAACCACAATCAAAACCTGTACAATCTAGGAAGTCAGAAGTACCCCATGAATCTTTCAATGACGATGGAATTGAGCAAGAAAATAGGAGAAGAACTAGAGGAAAAGTGATAAACTATAAAGAACCTCCTTTAGGCTCCAAACTTCGAAGAGAATCTGCATTTTTCGTTGACGCCGTTACTGATGATTTTTTCAAGAAAGAGAGAACGCCAATGAAATCAATAGATACTAATAAAAAATAGATTAACTAAACACTCATTTTCATTTTGATTGGTGGGTAAGGGTTATAATCGGTAATTTCGAAATCTTCATATTTAAAGTCATCAATAGATTTAATTTCATCTCTTCTTTCACTTTTGATTACTAATTTAGGAAATTGTCTTGGAACTCTTTGTAATTGTTCCTTTAAAGCATCTATATGATCTAAATATACGTGAGAATCTCCCATAGTATGAATGAATTCACCACAATCCATATCGACCACATGAGCTATCATCTTAGTCAATAATGAGTAAGATGCAATGTTGAACGGAACACCTAATCCCATATCACATGATCTCTGGTACATTAAACAAGACAATTTAGGTCTTTCACCTTCTGGAAAGTTAACATAAAATTGACAAAACATATGGCATGGAGGTAATGCCATTTTACCGAAATCAGCTGGATTCCAAGCAGACATAATGATTCTTCTATCATATGGATTTGTCTTCAATTTCTTAATAACTTCCTGTAATTGATCAACTCCTTGTCCGGTATAATCAGCATCACAATCGGTATATTTAGCACCAAAATGTCTCCATTGAAATCCATAAACTGGACCTAAATCACCTTCTCTTCTCTCAGTAAGTCCAAGATTATCCAAGAATTCTCTCGACCCATTACCTTCCCAGATTTTAACTCCAAGCTCACTTAGCTTTTTACCATCTGTACAACCAGCAACGAACCATAGTAGCTCATGAATAATTGCCTTGGTGAATACCTTCTTGGTGGTGAGCAATGGAAAAGTATCGTTTGAAAGATCGAATCTCAACTGGGGTGGGCCGAAAATCGATTTAGTACCTGTACCTGTTCTATCAGGTCTGTGTTCACCCTGACTTATGATTTTGCTACATAAATCAAGGTATCCTTGTTCGTCTGGGTTGATTATAGTCATAACGCGTAGTAAGAAAAAGACGCATCGGCCCTGACACCTGAGACTGGCTGAGACTGGGAGACCATAATTGTCTCAGAATAAGACCCAGACACCAGGTAGACATAAACTTTTGGACCTAAATACCAAAGAGCAACCTAGAGCCACAATTGGTTTAACTAAAGTCTAATAGAGTTCTACAGTAATCTATTTCAGTAATCGTTTATTCGCTATCTAATTACTTCTTACCAAAGACGGCATCACTGGCTTGTTGAGTCCATGATTTACCATCACCACCAGTGTTACCACCAACAACATCATCAGCAGTATCAGTGATTTTGTCCTTAGCTTGTTCAAATCCAGATTTTTGAGAGTCTGGCTTAACTTTTGATTCAACTTTATCTGAGATATCTTTTCTTCCGAGGTCTGACATTTTTAACTATTCAATAATTAATGAACAAGTTATATGGGAACCACCACTATTTATAGTTTTTCCATTACTCCTGAACATTGCTCATAGTCACCGTTATTATCATATGCCAATGCCTCGAGACCTCGTAAAATAACTTAAAATAGATCACATATTTAGCAACATACCACATGCCACAGCAATGTAGCAATAAAGCCTTAAATGAACAGCAACCATGAAAAAAATTTAAACCATTTTGGCTCAACTAAGATACACTTTGCAGTTGCTATAGTGAGGGGAGTTCCGTCATTGGTTTCAATAGATCCATCAATGACAACTTTACGACCTTTATGGTCCGATACTTTTGCCCGCAACACTACCACGTCATTAGCAGGGGCTTCATTTTCAAAATTTATAGACAATTTGGCAGTTACCCCTTTTTTACTTGGTAAAAATGGAAATCCGGCTGCACATAAACCTTCGTCTAAAATTGTCGAAGTAATTCCATTATGAATCTTACCATCTTCACTAACTAATTTCCCTCCTAAATAATGGAATGCTATAAGTTCTCCCTTATGATCCGTGAAAACAACAGGTTCAATTTCAAATAAGCTATCTCCATATAATAAGCCAGCCGTTACCATATTTGCCCGATGTTGTTTGGGGAATGGATTCACATTTGATATCTGAGTGAATGAGGGATTTTGTGATAACATTTTGTACTGTGAATTTTGGTGGATTTTTTCCAAAATTTTTTCATTTACAGGGGTTTCATCGGTATCAAATTGACTTTTACGAAGTGGGAAAGCTGAGAATCCAATTACTCCTGCTAGAATTGGTGTGGTTACTCTAGTGAAAGTTCTGAACATGATGAAGAAAAAATGCGAGATTTTCTGTGATGGGTTTGATGGAGTTTATGGTGAACTGACGATAATGGAAATTTTTGGAGTTTATGTGTTGTTTATCTGTTGTTGTTATTCTCTCGTAGCTCATTTATATGGCGTAGATGTTCTTGTTTTAGTTCTATGGTATAATATTCTTTTCGTGGGATCTTCTTGTTAGATTTTGCAGCCATTTCCTAGATTTGAGGCTACGTCCACCAATTTAATTACTATTGAAAATTGAGACTCCATACTAATTAAAATGATCCCAGTCTTTATTCTATGGTATTCTTGTATTTTTTCCGTTTTTTTCGTGTTTTCTAGGTACCAGTAGTGCTTACTGACACTTGGGTAATATGGTGAATTTCGCAGAACTTTAACTCCACACTTCTGAGTTTACACAGTAAATTGATTGACTAGTAAAGGCTATATAAAATTTAAAAATTAAACATGGTTTAAGTACGTATCTCCCATACCAAATATTGAACCCCTTCAGATTAAGAAGTATGGCTTACCCTATCAGCGTTTGCTCTTTACTGTCGGAAGGGTCTAGCACAATAGTTCTCAAACCTCTCGAATTGTAACTTGTGATTCTGAGTGATTGTTACCTGACTTGGTAGATTATTTTTGGGGTGAATATATGCGTTTCCTGGTGGATGCTTGCACCTTCGTTCTGACACCAAAAATTTGCAGCCACTACGCACTCGCATTGGCTGCAAACACCATAGCCTACATTCACGAACAATTAAACAATGTATATTTTTAGCTATAGAATTAAAGTTAAACCAATAAAGAACCAGCGACAATGGCAACTAAAGACAAACCATAACCTACAGAAGGAAGACTTCCACCACTTTCTGCAGAACTTGAGCCAGAAGAACCCGAGGAACCAGAAGATTCAGATGATCCAGAGGAGCTTCCAGAAGAAGAACCAGATTCTGAAGATCCAGAAAGACTTCCCAAAGACGAGCCACTTTCTGAAGAGCCGGATTCTGAAGAAGAGCCACCTAAAAGTGAACCTGATTCCTCAGAAGAAGACCCAGATTCAGAGGAAGATCCCCCAGAGAGGGAGCCACTTTCTTCAGAAGAGCCAGTTTCAGAAGCAGATTCAGATTCAGATCCAGATGCAGCAGCCAATGAGCCCAAACCTAAACCAGATTCTTCAGAGGCAGCACCAGATTCCTCAGCACCTCCTGCAGCAGCACCAGATTCTTCAGCAGCACCAGCAGCAGCACCAGAAGCTTCAGCAAGAGACCCAGAAGCACCAGTTTCTGCAGCACCAGCAAGAGCACCAGTAGCGTCAGATTCAGCTCTAATGGCCAAGACATTAGCGCTGACATATAAAGATGAAGCAGCGATTGAGATTAAAGTTGAGATTTGCATTTTAAAGGGTGAAAGATTCTATAGAATTGATTATAAAATAGAGGATTAATTACTAGTTTATATAGTTTTAGTTTATTTAACGGTACAGCCATAATCTTATTCCAAAATCGGTTAAAGTCAAGTAAACACAACGCCAAATTTGGTGTTAAAAACAGGTACCAATTATGTGCAGTCTCATGAATAATGACAGAATCTAAGGCCCCACCAATTTCTATGCCACAAATTTATGTGCCCTCGAGGAAACGTGCATGCAAGCAAGAAGGGCTCATTAGCTTTACACGCTAAATTAATTTACAACACTGCCTTAATGGTTAAGGTTCATAAAGAGGCGTATAGAGACTTTGACACAAGCCACTCCACGGGGTCGTGAAGAATTCACAGACGAAGAATTGGCAGCTTTTCGGTACCTGGCAAATTTGGAACGGCAATAAGCACAAACTTCTTGGTGTAAGGGTCCAAATCACGCTGGAGATCTAGCATCGCGGAGAATCTCCAGACACTAGACCATACTAGAATCATGACGGAATTGTTAATAAAAAAACACGTCAAATTTTTCACCCTTTGTCTCAATATGCTTCCTCAAAAGCATCAAGATCAAGATAGTAATAAGCTTTCACTTATGTGTTTTTGTCTAGAAGGACTCGAGTTGCTCGGTGCCTTGCATTTTTCAGCCAGTGAAAAATCTCAGTTTAGTGACTTTATCTACAACAATTACTATATAACCCATGGTTTTAGAGCATTGACAGCTTCAAGTGGTGGATATGATCAGGCAAATATTTCATCCACATTTTTCGGTATCCAGAGTTTATTAATATTAAAGGATCCTATAAATCATAAATTGGACAGACACCAGATAATGAGATTTGTCAAACTGTGTCAATACACAGATGGACCTAATAAGGGAGCATTTTCCCCTACTTTAAATGTTGATAATAGCCATTTTGGTGATTCTGATTTGAGGATATGTTATATGGCAGCCGGTATTAGAACCATGTTGAAATATGAAGGTGAAGAGGATTTTGATACTGAAAGTTTGATTAAATATGTTTTGAACAGAAGGAACCTTGACGGTGGATTTTCTTGTACAAAATCCAGTGAAAGTCATTTAGGGTATACATATTGTGCAATTGCTACATTAAAGCTTTTAGGATACAGAGACTTGGTGGTAGATAAGACTATTAATTGGATTGTTCACAGACAAGTGAATTACCCCGAATTGATTTACCCTCCAGATGTGGATCATCAGGACTACGGTGGTTTCAATGGTAGAGAGAATAAGGCTAGCGATTCGTGTTATAGCTGGTGGAGTCTTGGTACTCTAAAATTACTAGATAGATTAAAATTAGTAGATTTACAAGCCAATACGCAATTCTTATTGCAAAATCAGGACCATCGGGTTGGAGGTATTGCCAAATACTTTGATGCCAATTCAGATCCTTATCATACATACTTGGCTCTTTGTAGTTTAGCATTAGCAAAGGACGAGACTGAATTTGGATACAGCAATGAATTAGGGGATATCGATGCTGAATTAACCATACCAGTTATTCTGAGACAATATTTAGATTCTTTAGAATGGTAGTGTGGGGGACAATACACAAGACAAAAAATTCTGGCCTGCACATTACGTCATTGCACGACTGTCACTATATTTTCTGGAGCACTAGAATTATCACCAGCCATGACTAGTGACCTATCAAGCACAAAGTCATTCTTGGCCGGAGGTATAGCAGGATTAACTTCCTCATTTATGCTTCAACCTTTAGATTTACTTAAAACAAGACTTCAACAACAAAAAAGTCATAATTTACAATACAGTACAAGCCTTGTCAAAGAGATTCGTAAATTGAAAAATTATCGAGAACTTTGGAGAGGAGTTGTACCTTCATGTTTAAGAACTTCAATTGGGTCAGCCATTTATCTCACATTATTATCACAATCCCGAGTTTATTTATCCCATTTAAAAACTACCACAATTGATACTAAAGGTCAGAGTTCCAGTGTGCTTCCGAAGTTATCTCACCTTGAGAATTTGTCGGTAGGATTTGTCATTAGAGCTGTTGCAGGTTATATAACCATGCCAATTACAATCATTAAAACTCGATATGAGTCCAATTTATACAGTTATAATTCCATGTATGAAAGTATGGAAAATATTTATTTCGATGGTAAGTCCAATCGTGGGACCATGAGAAATTTCTTCCGAGGTAGTTTTGTGACTTTGTCAAGAGACTGTCCATACGCTGGAATTTATGTCTTGTTCTATGAATGGTTCAAAACCGATTTATCTAAATTAGCATTTTTCACTAATAAACCTGATTTAAATGGTGGTGTTATTAACAGTCTGTCAGCCGTAATGGCAGCAATTATGGCAACAACATTAACGGCACCATTTGATTCGATTAAAACTAGAATGCAATTATCTTCATCTAAAGAGACTTTTTGGTCCAGTATGAAGACATTAGTTAGCGAACCCGGTAAGTTTAAGAACTTATTCAACGGGTTGAGTTTGAGGTTAGGTAGAAAAGGGTTGAGTGCAGGAATTAGTTGGTGTATATATGAAGAGTTGTTGAAAAGCTTGTAAATAGAATGTACGATATGAGTAAACAAGTAGAGTTGAATTCAAGACAAGAGCGAATGCCATAGTGCTGGAGAGTTTGTGGGACAAGTGCAGCCCAACTAGGTGGTGCCCGCACTAGGTAGGCTGTAGGCTCACTCCTATCACTATCACAGTCTCCCCACGAAATTATTCCGCGGACATCATGAACGAAGACTTGGTCACCAGTGCTGTTAGTTTCCTTAAGGATCCTAATGTCATTTCATCACCATTAAACAAAAAAATAGAATTTCTTGAATCTAAAGGTTTAAATGAACAAGAAATTGAAGAAGCTTTAACAAGATCTAAAGAATCTGCTACAACAGTATCGACACCTGCTTCAACTGCGACCCCAACTCAAGCTCCAGTTCCATACCCTGAATACTATGCTCCTCCAATCCCAGAAAGAACTTGGAAAGATTACTTCATCATGGCTACAGCTACTGCGGGAGTAACGTATGGATTATACCAGGTTGTATCGAGATACGTTATTCCAAGTCTCATTCCACCCACTCAAACTAGTATTGATAAGGATAAAGAACAAATTGATGAAGAATTTCTCAAAATAGACAAATTACTTGAGCAAATGTCCAGTGAACAGAAAGAAATCAAGCAAAACAACGAGGAAAAATTACAAGAAATTGATGAAGTTATTGGCAGTATTAATGATTTTTTGACAAAGTACAATAAGGATAAATTGATGTTTGATGATGATTTGAGATTAATGAAGTTAGAAATTGATAATTTGAAGTCATCGGTGGAGAAGAATTTGAATTTGACCAAAGACAATCTTAAAGATGATTTAACTAGTATAACAGAAGAATTAGCTAGTTTGAAGAACCTTGTGCAGTTGAGATCCGAAGGGGGAAAAACTATCACACCTGTGAGCTCCATACCATCTGCTTCAGAGATCTTGAAAAAAGCTCGATCTCCAGGCGTTACTTCCCCTAATGCTGCTCCTTCCTCTCCAGCAGCAGCTCCAACAGCTCCAGCAGCTCCAACAGCTCCAGCAGCTCCAACAGCTCCAGTAGCCCCAGCTCCAATAGCTTCTTCGCCAAACGGCTCATCTTCCCCCGACCCAGCCTCCTCTACTAACACCACAGGCCCATCTAAAGAAAACGGAGTAAGATTTACTAATCCTACAACCATAGGAGGAGTCACTGCAGGAGGAATTCCTGAATGGCAAATGCAACATAAATTAAAGGAAGAAGAAGCCGAGAAAAATGTTAAAGATACTATAAATAAAGTAGGAGTTCCAGCATGGCAACTTAATGCTAATTAGTTAATTATTCTGTAGTATAATGAAGATTGCAAAACAGGCTGCAAAAAATTGTGCGACACCGGCGTAAAAATTGACCCGATTTTCACGCAGTTTTTACACCGCGTGTGGACGCAGATTTTTCAAGTACATCTCTAGCTTGACCACATTCGTTTATTCAACAAAAGTTGACTCAGTCATTCGTTTAACACTACCTCATGAAATGTACCCCAAAAGAGATTTAGAACTCATTCCATTTGTTCAGCAGTTCGAAATAATCGATAATTTATCCATTTCTAATGCTAATTATCTGCAATATAAGTACCACAATGACAAATATGCGTTGGCAACTTATACTGCAGCAGCAGTAGTAAAACAACAACAACAACACTACGACCATTGGTACGAGCCATCCTTAGCATCACTCCCACAATCTGCACCAGTGGCCCAACCTGCACCAATTCCACAATCTGTACTGGCTCTCGTACCGCAGGCTCCAGTTTCTGCACAAGTAGCTCCCCCAGTTTCTGCACAAGCAGCTACCACAACACCACAATCTATAGCACCAGTTTCTGCTCCGGCAGCACCTATGTTTCAAAGGCCTCCCCAGATTTACGCCAACAACAAAATCATGGGAACTGGTAACGATTTCTTCTCACCTCAATTAAATTCAGTTTACGATAGCGATTTAAATATCAGTAATCATTCATTACCTTCATCTTTTAAACCAATAGATTTATCACTTAAATGGGAATGGAATGATCGAAATATTTGGAAAGACGAAAAAAACATTTGGTAATATGTACTATATGGGACAGGTTGGAGTTAATATATATTTGCACAAAATCGCTCTCTTAAATTTTCACTTACTCAATTTCTTGTCAATGTCTATACAGAAACTTATACGTTTATCGAATAAACGTAAAATATCTGATAAACAATTTCTTCATCTTTTCAATCAATTGAATACAAAACAACCTATATCTCAAGATACTTATTTAAAATTATTAGACGACTCGAGTAATGAAGATTTCCTAATTGTCATATCCTTGTCTCACGAATCATTATTCTGGAATGCCCTTGATAAATTACCCATAAATCAACAAATTAGACTTTTAAAGAAATATCAACTTAAAGTGAAAAATATAAAGAATGTCGATTCCTTCCTTCAAAAATCAGTTCATTATTCAGATTATGTTATGAAAGAGAATAATGAGAGTCTCATAAATGCTTATATATTTGTATGGCAAAATCTAATTGTTACTTTTAACTTAAAAGACCACGAATTGGTAAGAAAGAATTTGGCAAAGTTTCTTTCTTTCCTTAATTCGAATGGTTATACAAAACAATTTGATTATTGCAGTGCTAAATTAACTGATTCGAAACTGTCATTGTCGATTCAACCTAGATTGAATAATTTAACTCTAAATGTTAATTCAAAGAATTATAATCATTTTGAAAATTTGAAAATCTTTTATTTCTTCAACAGTATGTTTGAAACTTATTCAGTCCCTGATAATGAAGTTATTCTCAAACGATTTTCTGGTAATTTTAATGGGGATTGTTTCAAATTAATCTCATCTATATTCAATGGGATCCATTTATCACAAGAGACAAAACAACCAAGCTATGTTAGAAATAATTGGAAGAATTTTTTAAGTTCAAGACTTCCCAAATTCATCCTAGCTTATAAGGTTGAAAATCTCGAGGAAATCATTCATAGGGTTTTCGAAGTGTTTGAGGGAGTAGATGGGATTGATACAGAATTAAGACAATATTTCATAAAACTGATAATATTTAATAAGATGCTATCTATTAAATCATTTCACAGATTCTTCCCCAATGAAACGAGAGTTAACCAACAAACATTAATCCATGAAATGTCAAATTATAATTCAAACGACAATTTCAATGACAATTTAAATGATAAGTTATACAACATAAATTGTGAATTTATTTCATTTGAAGAATCAAATCTAATTGAATATCTAAGATCGGTTGTTTTGAAAGTAGAATTTTCAATGCTGAAACAATTAGAATTGGTATCAACCATTGAGAAATACATCAATTTGTTATTAGATGAACAAAACTATGAAAAATTAAATAGGATTATCTTGGTGTTATTGAATAATTGTAAATTATTCCAAATGATGCTTTTTAATTTATCCAGTAAACAAGTGATTTTGAAAATCATTAAACTACTCGATCAAGATGCATTCAGGTTAAATGATAATGACAGCTCATTCCAAGAATTCTTCTCTTATTTTGGAATAATGTTACTCTTCATCGTTGAATGTTCTAAGTATATCGACTTGGATTTTAAATTGAAAGACTCGTTCACTTTGGGGTATCTTCACAACATCAAATTAGACTATACAAATTTGACACCTCGTTTCAATGAAGAGATTGAAACTGATAAAACCATTGTGGATAACTATAACAATTTGGTGAATGACTGGATAAATCTGTTGTTCGACGAGAGTGAAGGTCTTTCAGATGATTTAATTAGATCTATTGATGTGAAACAAATTTATCAGTTAATTCCTTTGATATATCAACAAGCCATAATATCGTTTGTCCACGGTCGTATCAACATGAAAATTTTAAACAACGGTCTAGACTATCTCTCTCAAAGTTTCTTGTTACCCTGTACGGTATCGATTGTTAAAAGCTTATTATCAAGGATTAGCTTGAAGAATAAGAGTTTACCTAGCTATTTAAGAATTCTCGATGAAATTGTTAAATTAATAGAGAAGACCAGGGACGAATCAAGTAATGAACATAAGATTACAAGTGATATTGTATTGAATTTGATTCTAAACATGTCAGCTAATGCTTTGATCGAGTTAAATGTTCCATCTAATATTATTGGCAATTATCTTGTATTACAAAAAATCAAGAGTCTTGAACCCAAATCGAATTTGATCGGGTTCAATTTTGAAGTATTCAAGACAAATCTTATCAAAGTATTTAACGGTACTAAAGCCGACTATGAATTAATTGGTAGGTACATCAATTGTGAGGAGTCATTGTTAAAGGAAACACTAATCTCTTTGAATACCGCTAATGCCAATGTCAAGACAAATAATGAAACACTTAAATTTTTAATCGATTTCATTATATCTATAAATTTGAATAAGGTGATAAAATCAGAAGAAGCCAAACAATTTTGGATAAATAAATTTACCAACCTTAAAACTGACAATAAATCTTATCAGACACTGATTAAATTTGAACCCAATATTGATTATCATTACTCAAGTATATTCAATATTGATGGAGATGGAGAGCTGAATGAGAATTTTGATCAGGACAAAGATGATGGACTTTTTGATTCTATTTCTATAGATTATTGTTGCCGAGAGAAAGATAAAGTTACTAATGATTTAGTGACATTTCACTTTATTGTTACCAAATTCAATGGGTTGCAAAAGAACGAGGCATTTTTGAGGTCGTTGAATTTGATTCACAAGAAATTATTGAATGACTTAGAGACTATAGTAGTTTAGAAAGATAGAATCATCTACCCTATACTAGTAACCTACCACAATATACATCAAACCATGACCATTGCTTTATAGACAGCACCCCAATATCTGCCTCCCAATATCTGCCTCCCACACGACCGCACTACTTAGACGTGTTTTACATTTACTCGCGTCTATCTCATCATGTCTAAAAGACCAATATCCACCAACACAGAACTGGCTCATTCACTCCCCGTTTCTGCTAGGATGATGGGTGAGTCTCAAGAGCTCAATGAGTCACAAGAAGCCACGTTAAAAAAGCTCAAACGTGATGCAGTTGAAGAGCCTTCTAGTTTCGAAAAAGAATTGCTCAAGATGACAAATTCTTCAACTGATCAAGAACATCAACCTTGGGACAGACCTCCATTACCTAAGGGTTATGACGAACAAGATATCAGTTTTCAACAATTAGATGCCGAAGAGACTTCTATGGGAGATGATACCATTGCTAGATTTTTTGGGATCACTGATAATGGTAATTCCATTCTCTGTAATGTCACAGGATTTCTTCATTATTTATACGTCCCGGTTCCTAGGGGGTTTTCTGTAGCCGATCATATGAGGCAGTTTACTAATGTTTTGAAGGCCAATTATCAAGGGATTCAAGAAATCGAAGTGGTGAAGAAAGAATCTATATGGGGGTTTAATAATAACATAAAAACCCCATTCTTTAAGATATACGTGAATAATTCAAGAAATATAACCAGGTTAAGAGGAGGATTTGAAAGAGGTGAAGTTCATTTCGAAGAGTTGTTCCCATTAGGTACCGTCACTTATGATAATATTAATTATCTTTTACGTTTGATGGTTGATTGCGAAATCACTGGTATGTCATGGATCACTTTACCTAAAGGTTCATATACATTAGAAAGAGATCCTAATTTATTCCAGTCCACTTGTCAAATCGAGTGTTCCGTTCACTATAAAGATTTAATATCTCATGCATCTGAAGGTGAATGGTTGAAAATGGCTCCTCTTCGTATTTTATCGTTTGATATTGAATGTGCTGGTAGAAAGGGTGTTTTTCCAGAAGCAGAGCACGATCCAGTGATTCAAATAGCCAACGTTATATCGAGATATGGTGAAGCCAAGCCATTCATAAGAAATGTATTCACCGTCAAATCATGTTCTCCAATTATTGGATCACAAATCTTTGCTCATGAAACTGAAGAAGAGATGTTAATGCACTGGAGAGATTTCATTTTAAAATCTGATCCTGATGTTATAATTGGTTATAACACTGCCAATTTCGATTTGCCTTATTTATTAGGTAGAGCTACTGCATTGAAATTGAATAAATTCCCATTCTTTGGAAGAATGAAACAAATCAAGCAAGAAGTAAAAGACTCGGTTTTCAGTTCAAGGGCTTATGGTACAAGAGAAAACAAGGTGGTTAATATTGATGGAAGAATGCAATTGGATTTATTACAATTCATTCAAAGAGAATATAAATTAAGAAGTTATACCTTGAACTCAGTATCGGCCCACTTTTTGGGTGAACAGAAAGAAGATGTGCAACATTCTATCATTACGGATTTACAAAATGGTGATGCTGAATCTAGGCGAAGGTTGGCTGTCTATTGTTTGAAAGATGCTTATTTACCTATGAGATTAATGGAGAAATTGATGTGTTTAGTTAACTATACCGAAATGGCAAGAGTCACTGGAGTTCCTTTCTCTTATTTATTATCAAGAGGTCAACAGATTAAGGTCATATCTCAATTGTTCAGGAAATGCCTTCTGCAGGATGTAGTGATTCCAAATATGAAGAGTGAAGGATCTAATGAAGAATATGAGGGAGCAACCGTTATTGAACCATCAAGAGGTTATTATGATGTTCCTATCACAACCTTGGATTTCAGTTCTTTGTATCCTTCCATTATGATGGCACACAACCTTTGTTATACTACCTTGATTAACAAACAGACCATTAATACTTATGGACTTACCGAAGATGATTACACTTTAACTCCTAATGGTGATTATTTCGTGAAAGATAACAAGAGAAAAGGTATCTTACCCACTATTTTGAATGAGTTGTTAGCTGCAAGAAAGAAAGCTAAACAAGATTTGAAAAAAGAAACTGATCCTTTCAGACAGTCGGTTCTCAATGGTAGACAATTGGCATTGAAGATCTCAGCCAATTCTGTATATGGTTTCACTGGTGCAACCATAGGTAAATTACCATGTTTAGCTATTTCCTCTTCCACGACTGCTTTTGGTAGAGTCATGATTGAAAAGACTAAAAATGAAGTGCAAGAACATTATTCTAAGAAAAATGGATTTCCTTACGATGCCCAAGTTATTTATGGTGATACTGATTCGGTAATGATCAAATTTGGTTATACAGACTTGAAAAAATGTATGGAGTTAGGTGAAGAAGCAGCTGAATTTGTATCGTCGAAGTTTAAAAATCCCATCAAGTTAGAATTTGAAAAATGTTATTACCCATATTTATTGATCAACAAAAAAAGATATGCCGGGTTGTTCTGGACAAACCCTAATAAGTTTGATAAAATGGATACAAAAGGTATTGAAACAGTCAGAAGAGATAATTGTAGATTGGTCCAGAATGTCATTACCAAGGTTTTGGAATTGATTTTGGAAGAAAGAGACGTTGGTAAAGCCGAAAGATATGTTAAACAGACCATTGCCGATCTTTTACAGAACAGAGTGGATTTGTCTCAATTAGTTATCACAAAGGCTTATTCCAAGCAAGACTATGCTGCTAAACAAGCTCATGTTGTGTTAGCAGAAAGAATGAAGAAGAGAGACCCTGGTTCCGCTCCTGCTTTGGGGGATAGAGTCGCTTATGTGATAATCAATGGTCCTGCTGGTGCCAAAAACTACGACAAATCCGAAGATCCATTGTACGTATTGGAGAATTCTTTGTCCATTGATGTCAACTACTATTTGGATAACCAATTGGCCAATCCGTTGATGAGAATTTTCGAACCAATCATGGGGGAAAAGAAAGCTAGAGAACTTTTGACAGGTGATCACACAAGAACTGTTAGGAAAGCAGCTCCAAAGACTGGTGGATTACTCAGATTCGCCAAGAAGGCTGAATTATGTAAAAATTGCAAGACTCCATTGAAATCCAATGTTAAAGGTGTTTTGTGTAATAATTGTATCGAAGATGGACCAAAACTATACTGCGATGCATTGGCGCAAATGAATTACTTGGAAAATAAATTTTCAAGATTATGGACCGAATGTCAAAGATGTCAAGGTTCATTGCATCAAGAAGTTTTGTGTTCAAATAACGATTGTCCGATATTCTATATGAGAAAGAAAGCACAAAAAGATGTATTTCAACAAAGTCAAGAATTGATTAAATGGCAAGATACGATTTGGTAAATTAATAAGCATCAATTAGAAGTACATAATTATATAACAATAAACTATTATTTATTCGGATTGTTTCACTCAATCTTTGGTTGGTGATATGAGACTTATTGAAGACTCTGTCATTGATCTAGTGTTGGCACTAAGTTTACCAGGTCTTCCTTTCATTAAGAAATCATTAGAGTTGGCCTTTTTAGGGCTTGTTGGTCTTGATGTAGGTAATTCAACTATTTTGGCTTCAGTACCATTTGAATTGCCGTTCTGGGCATTGTTGAGTTCTCGTGTTGCATTCTTTAGATTTTTAGCAAAATTGGAAGCATGATTACTGTTATTTTGTTTAGATAATTCTTTCAATTGCTTGATATTATGAATACACTTGTTGATGGTTTGCATCAATAACTTTGGTTTCAAAGGTTTCGACACGTAATCGTCCATTCCTTTAGCTAAGGACTTTTCACGATCACCCAACATCGCGTGTGCAGTTAAGGCGATAATAGGAGTTCTGAAACTCAAGGAATCAATAGGATTAGATTTCTTCTCCCACTGTCTGATTTTTTCTGTAGCTTCGAAACCTCCCATGACCGGCATTTGAACGTCCATGAGAACAACGTCGTAATTGCCCTTTTGAACTGCCTCAAAGGCTTCAAGTCCATTTTCAACAACTTCCACACGGTGCCCTTGTTTCTCGAGAATTTTGACTGCCAATTTTTGATTAACCAAATTGTCTTCGGCCAATAAGATCTTGTAACTGACAGACTCGTCAGTATTTTGAGCGATGGATCTAGATTCCAAAGCTGGCAATATAGCACTCGCCAAATCACTTATAGTACAAGGGGTATTACCATATGAAGAGATACCCATGTCGATACACACTCTCATATTCAATTCAGGTATAGAGTGATGTAATAACACCAATGGGATATATTTAACTTCAGACAACAATCTGAGTTTCTTAGCGGTAGTTATGGAATCAATGATGATGATATCATAGTTGACGGGCTCAGTCAAATCAGCCTCTTCTATTTTTCTTACAATTATTGGACTCAAACCTAATTCAACTGTAGCCTTTCTAATCTCTTCAAGTTCTGAGTCGGTATGTTCAGTAGATACAAACAAAATTTGATGGGTGCTAAATGGAAGTAACTGTTCTGTTTGTCTGGTATACCTTATTCCCGAAGGGGCAACACTTACAGTGAAATAGAAATTAGACCCACATCCGTATTCGGAGGTGACCCAAATTTCTCCACCCATTAAATGAATCAATTGTTTAGAAATGGATAAACCCAAACCCGTACCACCGAATTTTCTAGTTGTTGAACCATCAGCTTGACAGAAAGTATCGAAAATTAAGCCTAACTTATCCTTTTCAATACCTATACCTGTATCACTTACACAGAATTCCAAAAGTAATCGATCACTGCCTTCTACACTCTTGGTAGATTTCTTGACTGAGACACTGACTCTACCTTCTTTGGTGAACTTTATAGCATTACCCGCCAAGTTTAAAATGACTTGTCTTAATCTGAAAGAATCACCGATTAAATTATCCGGGAATGAAGAGTCACATTGGTAAGTCAAATCTAATGATTTTTCAATGGCCTTAACTGCCAAGGTCTTCAAAGCACCAAATACAGTACCCCTCAAGGAGAAATCAATTTGTTCAACTGTCATACGATTGGCTTCAATCTTGGAAATATCCAAGATATCATCAATGATTGTCAACAAGGAATTTGCAAGATTATGAACGATAGATAACATTTCCCTTTGATATTGAGTTAATTCAGTGTCTAATGATAATTGGGTCATACCTATAATACCGTTCAAAGGAGTTCTAATTTCATGGGACATGTTAGCTAAGAATTCAGACTTTGCACTATTAGCCAACTCAGCCGCTTCTCTGGCAGCAGTATTTCTTTGAATTGATTCTCTCAAATTTAACACCATTTGATTAATCTTCGTCTTTAAGGCATCCATTTCACCCGATGCTTCAACAGTAATAAATCTCGTGAAATCACCATCAGTTGCAGCGGCTGTGATTTGAGCAAAAGCTCTAACTTGAGATGTTAAATTTGATGCCATGGTATTTACGTTTGAGGTGATTTCTTTCCATAATCCATCAACATCACTAACTTGAGCCTGAATACCCAACTTACCATTGATACCCACATCCCTTGCAACCTTTGACACTTCTGAAGCGAATAATTGCAAGGAGTCCACCATTTTATTTATAGTGTTCTTTAACTGTAAGATTTCTCCTTGTGCATGGACATCAATTTTTTGAGATAAATCACCATGAGCGACAGCTGTTGTAACAGTTGCAATAGATCTGACTTGATTTGTTAAATTGGTTGCCATTAAATTAACATTTTCTGTAACTGCTTTCCAAGCTCCTTCAACATCTTGAACATTAGCTTGACCACCTAAAATACCTAAAGTACCGACTTCTCTAGATAAAGTTGTAACCTCAGTTGCGAAATTCTGTAACCGATCCACCATTTGATTGATGGTTAATTTCAAATCTAAAATTTCTCCTTTACAATCAGCTGTGACCTTTTTAGATAAATCACCTTTGGCAACCGCAGTTGTCACATTAGCAATATTTCTCACTTGAGTTGTCAAATTCAAAGCCATAGCGTTTACATTGTCAGTCAATTCTTTCCAGATTCCTTCGACATTCTCATCAATTAACGCCTGTCCTCCTAATATACCTAAAACTCCTACATCTCTAGCAACTTTAGATACCTCAAAAGCAAAAGTTCTCAATTGGTCCACCATGGTATTAATGGTCATTTGTAACTGTAAAATTTCTCCTTGGGCGTGAACATTAATCTTTCTTGATAAATCACCACTAGCTACAGCTCTTGTAACATCAGCAATTTCTCTGACTTGATTAGTTAAATTTAAAGCCATAATATTGACATTATCAGTCAAAGATCTCCAAATTCCGACTGAACCTTCGTTTTTGGCCTGTCCTCCTAGCTCACCATTGGCGACTTCTGTTGCAACTTTTGTGACTTCATTTGCAAAAGTTTGAAGTTGGTCCATCATTGTATTAATGGTGATCTTGACCTTCAAAATCTCGGGGTCAGACTCAACCGTATGTATTTCAACCTTTTTTGATAAATCACCCATGGCCACGGATATAACCACAGTACCAATTTCAGATAACGCCTTTTTAAATGCTCTATTAGCATATTTTGAAGTTTCTAAATCATCTTGTAAATCGGCTATTAATAAATCTTGAGATTTGATGTGATCAATAAGATTGGTTCGTATTAATTCACTATTTTTATGGTATAACTCTGGGTCTTCAAGAACTTTGAGGAGTTCAACAGAGTTCATACCTTCAAGTCTTTGCTTTTTAATTAAAGGAGTAATTTTGGATATTTTGAATTTGATATGATTGAAAGTAACGAGTTATAATATTCGTTGGACTTTTCAAGGGGGTTTAGATGATTATAAAAATCCAGTAATTTGATAGTGGTAATTTGGTGTTGTGGAATATAAATAGATTTAAATGTGCGCAAATTTGGTAGACGACGGTGGGTGTTGGGGGGTGTTAATTTTTTGTGTTTGACGGTGGTGTTGGACTTTTGAGATGAGATATGGGTATAAGAGATAAGTATATAGAAAAGTGTCTACTTAGAGATTTCACAAGGTCATAAGGGGCGTAAAGGTGTTGGTGGTTGTGGTTGTATTGGAGATACAAGGCTATTTTTTTTTCCTAATGCGTAGAAATTCAGGGGAATCTGCAGGTAATATGACATGAAATTTATTTTAGGTATAAAGGGCTCAGCGAGCACCAGAAGGTTTGAACACCCATAGTATTTATAGTTTAGAAATATTTTACATACCTAGTGGCACGAGGCGTTCAAATCACTTGACAACACTCTGAAATAAACATTTGGACAGGGCACACCATCGACGTCAATGGGACGACCTCTATTGTTCGTTGGTATGACGTAGTGAGACTTATTTGGGGGTATGTCCCGATTGCATTTTCTGGGTCTATGTGCGTGGTCTGTTTGTCTATTTGTGTAACGTGATTTATCTATTAGTTTTCCTTTCTCTGGGGATAATCTTTTCATTTTTGGGACCTTACTAATTTGCGTCGTTCGTATTGTAGCGATGGCCTGGCTGCTTTGTACAATAAATATGGGGATTCGAGGTGCTCTATATAAATACAGAAAAGTAGATCCAGGAGATATAGAATATCTGACTGGAGCATATCTAGCTAGCTTCATCTACAATCAGAAATGTGTAATCTGATAACTGGTGCCTTTCCGATCCAATCACTCTTGTGTTTCACAACTTGGAAGGGCACGAGGTACTTAGAAAGACTGACGAAGACATAAGACTACTACAGGCGATTTATTCATTAAATGAACCTGCAAATTTGGTCTACAATTTTCAAGGGATTTACAGCGAATAGTGGTAACATAATCGATATTGTAGCTCGTCTGTTGAGAAGAGATTTCGCAGCCACTTTTTTTTTTGCTGCAAAAAACTGATATGCAAGAACTTTGTTAAAATATATACGATCTTGTATCCAGAGGTTTCTTGGTATACTGAAAATGAATCCTTTTTTGCTTGTTCTTATTTTCTTAATTTCTAAAGTTTCAGCTATTCCCATTCCCCTTGGCTCTACATTACCGCAGTGGGACCATAACCGCTTTTACAATCAAACAATTTCAGCCCAGGGAGTAATAGACTTGAGAGATACTGTACCCACCTTGAATGGAGAATACTTTGATTTGATAGTAGAGAAGAGATCTTCAATAAGTATAAGTAGATTGAAGTATTTGCAAGCCAGACATGGGGCTTTGCGAATCACAATTAAAGATAGCAAAACTTATATGGTAGTTGAAAATTCTGAAAAGCTTACAGTTTATGAATATGATTATGCTTTTGCAGTCCAGAAAGAGTTCACAAAGGCACAAGTCCCACTCACTACTGAATTGATGCAACTCACCAATGGTACGGGATCAGTCGAAGCCAGTATAAGTCTAGGGTTAACTGCTAAATTCAATCAAAATTTCGGTATAACACTTGACATCTTCCCCCAGATGTCTGTTGCTGTTATACCTGGTTTCTACATTGGATTCAGAGTTAATTTTGCAAGGACATCCACTGCTTCTTTGTCTTATTCGAACTCGATTAGTGGTACAGCTTCTTGTTCGGCTGATGCAGGCCACTCGGTTCAAGCTATACTTGATATTTCATATCATAAATGGGCTGGCATTAAAGTTAGGAAATTCACCTTTGAAAACCTGAAATGGATTCAAAGTCCAGTCATTGAAATGCAGGAAGCATTCAACCCGAACGCCAATATTAAATGTATAACCAAATAGTCATTTAAAATATATATTCGTTATCTACATAGAATTAGTTATATTAAATTATGCTGCTTCAAAAATTCACAATTTGGCATCGGATAATTCTGAGCCTGTTGAAGCTTTCTTTCGTTAATGGAAAACCAGCCGTGAGCATCTTCAAAAAGTTCATTTTTATGAATTTGTTCTTTTGAACATTTACTTCTTTTATCTTGAACGTACAAGTTTTCAATTTTAGCATCAAATGATTTCATTTGACTATCACTGTATTTCTTTTTGTTAATATAGTTCCCACTCACATAAAAGGGAATCTTAAGATTCGGAGTCTGTCTTTGTAAATCAAATTTAGTGGTTTGTCTAAATGAATAATCTGGTACACTAGATTCACCAAATAAACTAGGTAGAATAGAAATAAGAACAAACAATAAAATGGGGAGTAATTGTTTTAAGTTCGTCAACAAATCACCATTTTCATTACTATTAGTTGCTGGTCTTTGTCTCTGCCTTTGTCTTTGTTGAGGGAATGATTGGAATCCAGCACCTGGACCTCCAAATGAATGGAAAGTAAAGCCATTATTTCCAAAAGAAAACGTCTGTGGACCACCACCGAAGGGACTACCACCAGCACCGGCACCACGAGTGGCAGGTCCACCAAAGAAGAAATCAAATATATCATCGAAATCAGCATTTTGATTAAATGCACCATGAGTACCGGTTCTAGCACTTGTACTGGACATTGAAGGGTTAAATCTGGTATCAGGATCCGAACCAGTTTGGTCAAAAATTCTCTTCTTTTGTGGATCACTTAAAACTTCCCATGCTTTATTTATAACTTTGAAAGCTTCAGCAGCTCTTGGATGAGGATTTTTATCAGGATGTAATTTAATGGCTAATTTTCTATAAGATCTTTTAATTTCATTTTCGTTTGAAGTCTTTGAAACCTCAAGAATCTCATAAAATTCATGAGGTCTATGAGATAAGACTTTCAAGACGATTTTTTCCTGCTCTGCTGTGTGGGACATTTATCGTTGACACTAATCTTTGAGATTCTACGAGTGCGAATGGCCCCAATTTTCACCTAACACAGTGCACTGTGTTATGTGCGTAGGTGTAAGGGTTAAAGAAATAATATGTTGGGTTAATTATGTGGCATTTCTGAGTTGATGATTAGATCGAGAGATGAAATTGAACATATAGTTTGAAACGTTCTTATTTCATATTGAATATTATAAGAACATTTTACATCTAGTATTTGAGTCCTCAACTGCCATTTGGCGGTAATTTCCCTCTGCAAAAAAAAAACGATCGTTATCAATTTTTTTGATACGCAATGGCTGCGAAATTAGGCTGATTATTTGCTCTAGTGCTGTCATGTATAGATTTACCAGGTTTAATTGGAAAAGATTTCAAGATCTCAAGATTTTCTAATCTACAAGAGTGGGTGCTGGGTCTGTTTTACCTAATGGCCACCCTCATGGTTATCGTATCCTGGGATGTACCCATTGAAAATCTCATATGCCAGTCAAGTAGACTCGAAATAGGCCAAGAGTGAGTCTAAGTTACAGAATTTTCAGGAATACATCGAGATGACAGATTAAATTAATGAAGAGCTCCTCGATTAGCTAGTCTTGCTTATTAGCCAAGTCCATATCTCTAGAGCCACTGGGTGGACATCCACCATTTAGCTTGCAGATAATCTGTCTTTGAAATGGAGATCCGTACTATCTAGTACATTTGTCGAATCGAATATAACGATGTAAAATAATAAATCGGGATAAGCGTTTTGATTGCTCTCAAAGAGATTGTCTTCTTATTCATCTGTCATGTGTTACTTATTTTATGGAATAAGCATAACCTTTAAGTCCATCAATCCTAGTGAAACTACTACGTGGGTTTGAGAAGTTTTGTCGTATACCGAAACAATCTTCGGTTGTCCTCGTCTTTCCATTAGTCAGTAGTATCTAGTGAATAAAAAATTAAATTTCTAGCCTTTATGCACACCGAAAAATCATTCCCCAAAATGAATACATTAGAATACTTCAATGTTAATATAAACTTACAAGAGGTCAATAAAGCCTAAGGAGTGCATTATGAATAGATTTTAAAGTCGTAAACGCTTCTTGTTCGTTAAAATGACTTAGCATAACCTACTTAAAAAACATGCAAGATTTTTGGTCACAAATAGGGCGTGTGGTCTAGTGGTATGATTCTCGCTTTGGGTGGTTCTAAACTACGGCGAGGTGGTAGGAAACTACCACCAAGTACCAAATATGCGAGAGGCCCTGGGTTCAATTCCCAGCTCGCCCCTTCTTTTTATGATTCCAATTTTTTTGTGGGAATTCAGGACGGATCAGGTTTGCAAATTCAATTGAATATTAACTCAAATTACAATATCCAGGAATGTGAGCTTTCTCGACTTCAGACAAGGAAGTGAAGAGAAGACAAAATATAAACCCTAAAACCAGGTGTGTCGCAGATTCGTGCAGGTGCGACTGATAGTAGACTACAATGAGATTTTGCAGCCAAGTGCGTGTGCCTTTAGTGTGCAAAATATTACTGACGGCTGCAAAATTTCAACAACGACATTCGGCCGGATCAAACGTCAAGCCACGCAGTCATATCACTAACCTGTTTAAAAATAAAAAGGTGTAAAGTTGAAGCTAGTGTTAGGGTCAGATATCTTGCTGAATCTCACAGAAGGTCTTTGTCAGTTTGTTGCACCAGGAGGAAGATTTATGTGTGGGTATTTCATAAACATGAAAAAATATCAAACGTGGAACCATCACATAAAAGTACTGACAATACTCGCTTCATCGAATGTTCCTTCAACTCGAATCCTTTACATCAACTCTTATATCATACAATACTTCCTGCTTTATTTCACAATCAATCAACCTAGCTATATCAGGACCATAAACATTTAAAGAATCTTCAGGCATAAGCATTTCTACGGACTGATTAGTATTGTCAGGTACAGGATTTTCCTATTTCCATGTCATAATTGTCCAAAAAAACTTCTGAGCCAAACCCAACACCTTATCCCAACACTTTAAACAAGGATTGTCCACGAGTCACCATCTGATAGCATGCACAGCCATTTAGTGGAGCTATTTTGACACGGGAACGCCCAATATATCACCGGAATATACCTGCAGTAACTGTGGGGACAAAACAAAGAAGTAGTAAGTAAATTAGCGCAATTATAGGAGCGTTTAGGAGACCTTTTTTTGTACCTAAAAGCTGGACAAAGACAGTATTAGTCGGGTACGGTTGCAATTACTTAAATTATACAACTTTAACCTGATCAATAAAAGATGAAACAATATTTTCTGTAACAGTATCACAACCAAAAACGTTTACATCTCGGTTATTCAAGGCACAACGCAGACCGTTGTCTTGACACTGAGACAATTACGACAAAATCAGAGAAAGTGTGACCTATTTTACGTAATGCATCGGTAAAAATTAACTTTTATAGATCTTATGTGTCAGTTACCCCTAAGTTTTGGTCAACAGATATGTTAGATAATAAAGTTTTAGGGGATTTAACAATAGGCTAGATAATCCCAAAACGGCATTTTTGTAGATTGCGATGTAGAGTTGCCCGATTTGACAATGAATGAATCAATAGAGAATCCACTTAGTCAGTGGTTATAACATCGGTGTCACAGGTTCTTGTCTCTCGTGGAATGCCCATTTGGGTATGAGGGTGAAATGAAAAACTATAAGAAGAGACGATAATTCTTCTAAATCTTTATCTTTTATAAATAAGATTCACAATGCCAGCTTTCGAATTAGTTAACTACGGTAAAATTAAATGTGCTTCATGCAACAACTGCTCATCTTGTTCTTGTGAAAAGAAATGTGAAGGATGTGCCGCTAATTGCTGCAAAAAAAAATAAATGCAGTTCAATTAGATCGGATTTGACCTAATTTGATATTGAATCAAGATCCAGTTTGATACTGGAATATAGTGAGAAGTGTATAGCGAAATAAACAATAAAAGCCAAATTTATCTCTGCAAAAAACGGAACTTGGGGTTACATCATACCTTGGTGGTATCGCATACTTCACAAAGAAGGCGACAGTGATTGACTCAGCACTAAGATAAGACGAACCAAGACAATATACTGATACAGAGTAGAAGAGAATACATAGTTCAGGAATAAATTCTGCAAATATACACAAGAGCCCCACACTAACATACGCAAAAATCCCATAATGAAGCATCTCACTCACCACTCAAATTCGCAGCACGCATTCTCCTGAAAATTTTAACAACGGCAAATGAGTGATCAAAATTGGAAGAACTTACAAAATGAATTAAGACGTAGAGCTGCTGCTTCTTATAATAAAGGACCAAGAGGTCCAAGATCACCATTTGGTATGTTTGCAGGTTTTGGTGGTCTTTTACTTTTAGGAGGTACAGCAATTGTTGCCCAAAATGCTTTATTCAATGTTGATGGTGGTCAAAGAGCAATTGTTTATTCTCGTTTACATGGGGTTTCACCAAAAATTTATCCTGAAGGTACTCATTTTATCTTACCATGGTTCCAAAGACCAATTGTCTATGATGTTAGAGCTAAACCAAGAAATGTTGCATCATTAACTGGTACCAAAGATTTACAAATGGTTAATATTACTTGTAGAGTTTTATTTAGACCAGATGTTTTCCAATTACCTCAAATTTACAGAACTTTAGGTTCTGATTATGATGAAAAAGTTTTACCATCAATTGTTAATGAAGTTTTAAAATCAGTTGTTGCTCAATTTAATGCATCTCAATTAATTACTCAAAGAGAGAAAGTCTCAAGATTAGTTAAAGAAAATTTAATTCGTAGAGCTAAGAAATTTGATATTTTGTTAGATGATGTTTCATTAACATTTATGACATTTTCTCCCGAATTTAGTGCTGCAGTTGAAGCTAAACAAATTGCTCAACAAGATGCTCAAAGAGCTGCATTTATTGTAGATAAAGCAATTCAAGAAAAACAACAATTGGTGGTTAAAGCTCAAGGTGAAGCTAAATCAGCTGAATTAATCGGTGAAGCCATTAAAAAATCAAAAGACTATGTTGAATTAAAGAGATTAGATACTGCAAGAGAAATTGCTGGTATCTTGGCTAAATCTCCAAACAGAATCATGTTAGATAATGATACTTTATTGTTAAACACTGTTGCTGATGGACGTAAATAATGTAAATACTGTAAATAGATAACGATATTTAAGCTATACAATGTAGACGAATGGGGCAGTTGGTTAGTGTCGTGCCAGACATTTAGGTGAAGTTGACCGGTCTGGTGCTCGGTTAGGCTCAGTCGGACTTAAAACCCTTAAGGTGCAGGCGCAGCCGTATCCTGTCAAATACGCATAATTATACTATTCAATTAACCCAGTAAATATCCTTAACTCGTAGTAAACCTCTTCGCTTATATATTTACACAAGGATACACACTTATATATCACCATTAAAAAAGTTCTAAACCCAACTTGACGCTAAATTTCTTCGTCTACCACTGGCATCGGTTGCTGCTTCTCGTGTACATTCGCATTAATTTCACTTCAACTACAACATGCCTTCTCTTTCAGAATCTTCACCACTTGTGGGTTCAGGTAATAATGTAAAGCTGTCAATATTAAAGACAATCATGATTACATTGAAATCTTCTCCTGTTAATTATTTACTTGTTTTTGTACCATTGGGGATTTTAGCTGGAGGTCTTGGTTGGTCGGCTAATGCAGTATTTTGGATTAATTTTTTTGCTATTGTACCACTTGCTTCAATTTTAGCTTTTGCAACCGAAGAATTGAGTGAAGAAGTTGGTGAAACTCTTGGTGGATTATTAAATGCTACATTTGGTAATGCTGTTGAATTAATTGTTTCAATTATTGCTTTAAAAGAGAATCAAATTAGAATTGTACAAGCATCAATGCTTGGTTCAATTTTACTGAATTTATTACTTGTATTAGGTATGTGCTTTGTTGCTGGTGGGATAACTAGAGTACAACAAACTTTTAATCAAACAGTTGCTCAAACTATGTCTTCATTAATGGCTTTAGGTACTAGTGGGTTGCTTATCCCAGCTGCTTTCCATGCAAGTTTACCAGTTCCAAAGAAAGGTGATGGTTCATTTCCAACTCCTGGTTCTCTGGATGAATTAATTGTTTCTTTATCAAGAGGTGTATCTTTAATTTTATTGATTGTTTATTTGTTATTTTTGGTTTTCCAATTGAAAACTCATAAATCTTTATTTGAACAACAATCTCCTGCTCATCAAGATACAGATGATGGAATTATTACCACCACTATGCCTCCAGAAAACATTAAAACTTCAAGTGGTGAATCTTTGTCTACTATCGAAGCAATTATAGTTTTACTTGCTTCAACTGTTGCAGTTTCATTCTGTGCTGATTATTTGGTCGGCAGTATTGATGATATAGTTGAAAGTTCTGGATTATCAAAGACTTTTATTGGTTTAATTGTAATCCCAATTGTTGGTAATGCCGCTGAACATGTTACAGCTATTATTGTCGCTATGAAAGATAAAATGGATTTAGCCATTGGAGTTGCAGTTGGTTCTTCTTTACAAGTAGCTATTTTTGTCACTCCACTTATGGTCATTATTGGATGGATCATCGATGTTCCAATGTCATTGTATTTCTCGACTTTTGAAACGGCTATTTTGTTCGTTTCAATGTTTATTGGTAATTTAGTTATTATCGATGGTGAGAGCAATTGGTTAGAAGGTGCTATGTTAATTGGTACTTATCTTATTGTGGCTATGGCATTCTTTTACTATCCTGACACTCAATTATCTTAAACTTTATAATATACACTGCGGACGTGGTGGTGTGAGCACGTGATTGGAACGTTTAGAGTTGGACCATGAAAAAATATCACTATTTAAAGCGTTTCACTTTTGGCGAGTTGTGGTCTCAACCAATTTCCCCTTTATTATATAGTTTAATGTACAACCAAAAACAAAAAAAATCGTGTACTGTCGTCAGCAAAACAATAAATTAAAGATCGACGGGCATTAAAGACCCTTAACTATATTTGGTATTAATTCTTTATGGTGTATGAAAAATGAATGGACCCGTTTCTACTTAACTATGCTACAAACAATGTACGAGATGCGCGAACCTGCATGGTTCGTTACCGTAACAGGATAATTAATTGATAATGCTCATTTAGGTAAAAACTCACATTGACGATTTGACGAGACTTCAAATTTAAACGCCACGAATGCGACGGTTGGAATGTTTGATAAAGCATTATGATATGAAAATTGTATAATAAATTGTAAAATGATTCGATTAATCATTATTATAAACTTTAATTAATCCATCTAGACTATCAAAGTTTCAAAACTCATCCCCCCTGCAAATATAAAGTTTACCGTGTCTCATGTGCCAAACCTTGCACAGTGAAAAATTTTTTAATCGACAGACGCGAAACCCCAAAATTGATAAATTCGTGAATCGCAGGAGCGATTGTTCGATGTATTTTAGGGCGAAAAGGGGTTTTGTGTATTTACGTAAGGGATGGTTGCATACACTATCAAGTTTTTCAAATTATCATTGTATAATTTGAATATATAGTGGAATATTTCCTGGGGTGATTTTTTTCTATTCATATTCATTTTTTTCATTTCATTTATAATTTTTCATTTCATTCATTATGTCAGACAGAGAAGCGTTAAAGATTTTTTCAAGACAACCGGTATCAACAGATATGATAAATTATCTTGTTTCAACTACCAATTCAATCATTCAAGTTAAATCTCATAAACCTTCTAAAATTTCATCATTATCAACTAATGATATTTTAGTTAGTCCAATAACTAAAAAGTCAATTAGTTTAGTTCATTTCATTAAAAATTTGATTAAATATTCAAATGTTCAAACTCCAACTTTAATGGCTACTCTAATATATCTTAATAAATTAAGAAATTTATTGCCTGCTAATGCTATTGGTATGGAAACAACAAGACACAGAATTTTTTTAAGTTCATTAATTTTAAGTGCTAAATGTCTTAATGATTCTTCTCCTTTAAATAAACATTGGACAAAATACACTGATGGTCTTTTAAACCTCGAAGAGGTTAATATGGCTGAAAGAGAATTAATTTCTCTCTTAAAATGGAACGTTTCAATTACTGAAGATGATTTAATTATTGCTTTACAACCATTTTTAATCCCTATTAAGGAGCATTTGGCAAGAAAGATTGTCGCTGAACAAAACCAAAAAATCAGTTACTACCGTTTATCCAATATCAAGAGCTACAAATCCCCATTATCAAATTCATCATCTCGTAGTTCAAGTAGTTCAAGTATTAATAGTACTTTACTGGATAGAGAGATGCTGGGATCTTATAGTAGTTCATCATTGGATTCAGATTCTAGTCCAATTTCTCCTCAATATGGATATGGAGAAAAAAATTATACTTATCAAAGTAGAATGCCATTACAAACTAGATCGGCAAATTCTTTAAATAAGGCTAATGTTAGTAAGCATGATAATTTTCTTTCGGTTGATCTGATTACTCCAGATTATAGAATTAAGACATTTTCAACATAATTAGGTTTTGTTATTAGTTAGGTTGTATATATTGGGCAGGTAATGGACAGGATTTATAATAAACTCTCATAAGTAAATTTACTAGAATCATTGGTATTGGACAGGTTTTATTATATTAAATAACTATCTAATGATCATGAGCATCTTCTTGTTGAGGATCTGGATTGACAGTAATCATTGTATCAATTCTTAAAATTGCAATACAAGCTTCTAAAGCAGATTTTAACAGCTTGATTTTTGATATAGTTGGTTCCAAAACACCGTGGTTTATTTCATTAACAATCTTACCATCAATCAAATCCAATCCGTAATTTTTATAGTTCTTTCTCTTGGTATCAGTTGGCAATGCCGTCTGCAGAGCTGCATGATAAGTTCTCAATTTTGAAATTAATTCAGATGAATCTTTAGCAGCATTACTAGCTAAAGTTTTTGGAATAACTAATAAAGCATTTGCAAATTCAGCAATTGCCAATTGTTCACGGCTACCCACAGTTGTTGCAAAATTTTCCAAGAAAATATTTAAAGCAGTTTCGACACATCCACCACCTGGGACGACATTTCCACTTTCCAAAGTTCTTTTCACTACTGATAATGAATCATGAATTGATCTTTGCATTTCATCTAATGAATATTCATTTGGACCTCTTAAAATAATTGATGAAGATGAATGTTGTTTCGTACCTTTGATCAAAATACATTCATCATCACTAATTCTCGTTTGAGTGACTTCATCAGCGTGACCAAGATATGATGATTCAAAAGTTTCTTCACCTTCTAAATTACTTAAATCACTAATTAAAGTTGCCCCAGTTGCTCTAGCAATTCTTCTTAAATCTTCTTTTTTACATCTTCTGACACCCATTGCTTTAGCTTCAATGAATTCTTTAAGACATAAATCATCAATACCCTTTGTGGTTAAAATTACATTGGCACCAGCTGCTAAAATTTTACGAATTCTTTCAATAATAATACCATATTCTCTCTTTCTTATTTCTTCCAATTGTTCAGGATCATCGATTTTAATTTGAACTCCCATAGCCATACGAGCTTTTTGTAAGTTTATATCTAAACAAGCTATTTTAGCATTTGTAATTGATTTTTCCATAGCTTGAGATGCAACGGTACAATTTAATGCATAACCATTGACTAACATACTTTCAGTTGACAGCTTACCATGAGCCTTTAAGATATTCACAGCTTTAACTGGATATTTTGTTTCTCCCTTATTTGAAGTAGTTTTAACCGCAAGCATTGCATCAACAACTATTTTACTGAAAAAATCACTATCACTACCAATAATTTTAGAAGACATTGAAGTTTTGGCAATATTAACCAAAGTATCTTTACCTAAAGTATCAACAGGTAATGACATGACTTCATTGATATATCTTATAGCTTCCTTTAAAGCAAGACGATAACCAGTTATAATGGTAGTTGGATGAATTTTTGATTTTACAAGTTCATTAGCTCTTCTTAATAATTCACTGGCAATAATAACAACTGAAGTGGTACCATCGCCAACTTCTCTATCTTGTTGTTGAGCTAATTCTACCAAGATTTTCCCGGCTGGATGTTTAACATCTAAAAGAGCTAAAATAGTAGCTCCATCATTAGTAACGGTAACATCACCAATATCATCTACGAGCATTTTATCTAAACCCACAGGACCTAAAGATGATTTGACGACATTGGCCACTGATTGAGCGGCAAGGACATTTTGATTCCTAATATCATCACCACTTACTTTTTCTCCTTCAAGAAATAAAGTATCTGATCTAGCAGCAGAGAACATGATTGAAAAAATTTCAACAACGCGAACAACTGATTAAAAGTGGTGGTAAACTGGCGGTAACATTTAGTGCCAATATTGGTACTAACCTAGCGCGGTGTGGCAACTGTCATTGGAGTGCCCCCACCACGCGCGCTGGCTATTAAGTTATCAGCAGTTTGTAAACAAATATTATCACCATGCTTTCTCGTGTAGTAAGATTCCCGGCCTTAAGTATGAGGATGTTTTCATCCTCATCACAGACTCAATTCTATCAATCTGCTACTTTATTGGCCGCCAGATCAGCTAAGACTCCAGAACAAAAGAAATTGGATGAATTGAAGACAAAATTGAAGAAGGAGAAACAAGTGTATAAAAGTTTAAAGACCAAATTTTCGCAAGTTAGAGCTAAAGAAATTGCAAATAATAAGAAAGCTAAGGCTAAGGAAGCTGCTAAGAAACAAAAAGCCAAGAATTCTGAATTACTTAAAAAAGCCTTCAAAAACTACAGAAAATTATCACCATTTAATATGTTTTTAAAAGATGCCAAAGGGAAAGATCTTATAAGTGCTAGAAAAGAATGGAATGATTTATCAGCTTTTGAACAGGAGAATTACCAAGATAAAGCTGATGACTATAATGAGGAATTGAAGAATAAATACACTCCAAAACCTAAACCACCAACTTTTGGATTTGCCAAATTTGTTCAAGAGAATTATGCTCATAAATATGGAACAAATGTTGAAATTGTAAAACAATTATCTGAAGAATGGAAAGAATTGAGTGATAGTGAGAAATCTCAATATAAGAAGGATGAAAGTCAATGGAAAGCTTACCAAGATGAATTACAAGCTTGGAAGGTTGAAAGAGTTAAACTTTTCAATGAAGCCAATGGTACGGAATTAAGTCTTTAAGAATAAAAAATGAATTGTTTTAAAAGTTTGTATAATTTAATATGACAAAATCTTTGAATTAATGTCTCGAATGTGCATTACTTTTAACCCTAACCATTCTATATAATTATAAATTATTGTCTAAATCTCAAAGGAGAACAGTCAACCAGTAACATTAAAACAATTAAAGGTAAGGGAGAAATAAAAGATGGGATTTATTTGGAATGTTAAACATAGTAAAGGAAAATAAACATAAACACCAAAATTAAAAATCATAAAACGTTACTTATAAAATAGTACATTTTTTTGATTTTTTAATAACTGGAGGTTCTAAAGCAGCAACTATTGCTTCATCAAAAACAGTTTTTAAACCTCTTTGAGTTAAAGCAGAACATTCAACATATTTAACTGCTCTTAATTCTTTAGCTAATTTTTCACCCATATCGTGAGTAATTGGGGATAATTTTTGTTTTTGTAATCTATGTAAAATAACCTCATCATTTCTTAAATCAGTTTGAGTACCAACTATTAAACATGGAACACCAGGACAATGATGATGAACTTCTGGGAACCATTTTTCTTTAACATTTTCAAATGAAGCAGGAGCGATAACTGAAAAGCATACTAAAAATACATCAGTTGATGGATAACTTAAAGGTCTTAATCTATCATAATCTTCTTGACCAGCAGTATCAAATAATCCAAGAGTGAAAGGTTCATCACCAATCATAACTGTAACCGCATAATTATCAAAAACGGTTGGTACATAATCAGCAGGAAATTTGGAAGTTGTGTAAGAGATTAAGAGGCAAGTTTTACCAACTGCACCATCTCCAACCACGACACATTTTATAGTTTGCATTTTAATTTATATTATATTAATGTCAATTATTCAAACTAATAAACCTATTAATTAATCTATAGTAATTAATGGTTAACTTTTACACGTCTGAGTTTGAAAATTTTTTTTGTTTTTTCTGCCTCAATAGTGCGACAGGGAGAATACGAGAGGAGTTGTAGATAAAAAGGGAATTAGGTAATCAATTAGGAGATTTGGGATTAATTAGAGTTTATTATTAGTTTATAAAGTTTAAAACAATTTCAATCATTTGAATTTTATTTGATATTTTTCATGGTTTATACTTTTGTAAAATAGTTGTGCTTATCTCGATTAGGGGAATTATAGCCCCTGATCGCGATTTCGTGTGGAAATTATTGTAAGTCGTTAAGTCGAGTCAAGTGTGATTTTGTGCGGGCTAGGGTGTGCGGGTGATTGGGCGAGGTTGTGCGTAGCTCGTGGTGTGGCACTGTGGCCCTGTGTCCGTGGTGTGGCCCTAATTGTCAGAGCTAAAACTACAAGTATATACATTCATAATCGTCTATTTCATATTCATAAAAGTATCAGCCGTTTGCATGATTTCCATGTCACTAGTTATATCACTAGGTAAATTATTGGTATCAACTAATTTGTTGGTTAATGAATTTGTACTCTCAAATCTTGCCATCTCTTCATCTAATTCGTTATGGACTATTGATGGTCCTCCACCCAAGAAATCTAACATCATATGCATACCTCCTGCTCCACCAGCGTATTCTTCAACATCTACTGGTAAAATATTCAGGACTCCTTCTAAAAACCATACTTTATCTTTCATTTCCATAGTAAAAGATCTCAATAATTTATAATAAGATCTCATAATTCTCATGGCTTTAATATCACCTCCCATTAAAAGTGATAAGAATTGTTTATCTAATAAAGCAGGAAATGCAAAAATTCGAAGAATAAAATCTGATTTATATCTCTCTTTGTGAAGTTTATTTAAATAAGCCAAAGTGATTAAATATGGTGAATCAATGGCAACTGGGAATAGATCTACAATATCTGAATCATGACACTCTAGATCAGTAAGGAATTTGGTTGTAGCTTCGTCATTTAATGATTGCTTATTCAAATTCACTCGTTGATTAATGATATCACCGAGATCACCAAGATCAACCGATATAAATTTATAGAATCTCAGAGCTTCAGTTAAGGGCCAAACAGCTGTCAAAATAGTTGCGGCTCCTTTGACATGAAAAATCCATGCTGATGCAGGAAGTGATTTTGGAGAGGTCGATGAAGGTAATGATGCATTAGCAAGAGAATCCATGATCAAGATCAATGCACTAGCAACCAAAGCGTCAGTATTGTCTGCATTAATGTTCAATACCGCTTCTCTTAAGAGACGCAATGCATCACCACGATGATATGTGACACATTGATCCAACCCCTTTTCAGTTCTTGAGAGATGTGTGGCAGAAAATGCTAAGATCAGATGCATTAAAAATGGATGCTCAAATGCCAACATGGGGATATCATAATTCCAAATATTGGTATCAGAAATTCCAGCTCCAGTAATAGTATTGGCAACTTGCAGGGTATAATGGAACATCAACCTAAGATCCAACATATTCAATCCTCCACCGAACTCATTCATTTGCATGGGGTCAGTGAATGGTTGAGAGACATTAGGAGAAATCTTAGGACCCGAAGGATTTGGCTGAGGGGTAGAACCACCATTATCAAGATTGACTTGAGCATTTGCGGTGGCCGAACTATGAAGTTGCAGATCAATCAAAGTACCTAAATTACTTATATCAATCGGTAATTGAGCCAAAGTTGCAAGATTTGTTAAACTAGCAAGATTTCCCAAACTCGAGAGATCGCCTCCTAGTTCTGTCAAACTATTAACAAGATGACTTAAGTTGATGTTATTCAAATTACCAGCATTTAGTAGGCTGTTAAATGACAGTTTTTCAGATTTTTCAATTGGCAGTTTAAGCAGAACTGGCAGTTGGGGTTGGGTTTTTTCAACCTTTACTTTCATTTTTTTGGGAGCAGGTTCTGGCAGCATATGACCTGTTTCAGATTCAGTATCTTGTGGTTGTATAGGATCATTTGCGTATCCACATTCTAATTGAAGATTATTACATTTATTACAAATAGGTCTTGTTTCATCGCATTTAACTCTTCTTCTTTTACAGGTCAGACAACCATTTCTGGATTTCTGGTGATACTTTCTCTTCCCCGTAGAGGCCTTGGACTTGTTGAGTTTGTCTTCCATGAGTAGAAGTGATCTCGTTCCGGTCGTTTATGATTTTAAATCGCGTTGAGGCAGTGGATGGTCTGGGCGTGGCACCACCGATGGAGGTATGGGCTGTGGGGATGGATGGTGGCAGGTGACGCATGTCAATTCACGGAAAGAGAGGTGGTGATTGGATGGGGAAGAGAAATGGTGTATAGAATGTAATTAGAAGTTCATTTGTGAAAGATACTCGAAGACATGTCTTGACTATACAATCTAGTGCCTCATCTGATGTTCGCGAGCCAATGCGAAGCAGGCCATTTAAAACCATGTCACTTGAACCACCTAAATTACAGAAACTCGTGAGAGCAGGGATTTATGGTACTGGGATAATTGTTTTGGGATTCACTCTCTTTAGATATACCACACCAACTGAGGAACAACTTATTTCAAGATTTTCCCCTGAAATCAGAGCTGAATATGAACAAAATAAATTATTGAGACAACAAGAACAGCAGGAATTAATGAAAATTGTTCAACAAACTAGTAAATCAAATGATCCTATATGGAAAACTGGGAAAATATCATCCCCTTTTGAAAAAGACACTAGAGGTATGAACCCCAATTTGGTAGATCAGAAGAAATTTGAAAGACAACAGGCCCTTGCTCACCAACAACATCAAGTAGAACAATCTCAATTACAATTACAAGAAACTGAGAAATTATTGACAAAGAAACCATGGTATAAATTTTGGTAATAATGTTCGTGTATATAGTTCGTCAAATGTATAATAGTATTTATCTCCAAAATGACCTATCGGCCCCCAAAAATCTCATCCCATTAGCTACTCCAGCATTCTTTTGACTATTAGCATCATCCACCGCCGCTACAATCCGAGATATGTTTGTATCTATCACCATTCCTCCCTGAACTATCTCCTCAAGTACCGTTTGAAGAACTTGCCATCCAAAAACTAAATCCAATTCACAAACATTGGTGAAACATTTATCAAGACATTCGACAAACACTTGAATTAAATCGAGAATCCCCAATTCCGATTCCTGGTCATCTACGATGAATACAAAATACAATGTGGCATAATGCCTGTAGATGACTTTGATATCTTCTAAATCTTCAAGTAAAGAAGGAGGAGTTAAAAAAGAGCATTCTTGCGAGGTCCGATCTTTAATGAGCTGAAAGGTCTGCTGAAGAAGTAATCTTTGGGTGGGAATGTCTACCGGGGTGTAAAACTTCATAAGACGGGGAAGCCCATCATTGTTAACTAGAAGTTAGTTTAATTGGTATTTTATAAATATTAATGTCCATACATATTAGTACTGAGTGAATCATGAAGTTTTGCGACAATTGGAGAAAAGTTAAACACTGAAAAACTGAGATCCAAATTGTCCCCTGTGAGGATTGAACCGGAGAGCTCTCAAAAAATTGCACCACCAAAATTAACAAAGATATTGAAAAATCTGAAAATTGCGAATCATGGAATACTGTACTGAGCAGGATAAGGTATATCCTAGTTACGATGAATTGTTCGAATATCCAACATTTGGGTCTCTTGGAATTGCTAATGAAGAATTCCCACCATCTACCAAAACAATTTATTTCTGTGGTAACTCACTTGGTTTAATGCCCAAGGCTACTAAACCAGCCATTATGAATGAACTTGATGCTTGGTCTGCTAGAGGAGTAGAGTCACATTTCAATCACCCTAACCTGACCCCCTGGGTAGATATAGATTTACCATTAGTGCCATTGTTGGCTCCGGTTGTTGGAGCATTAGACACTGAAGTAGCAGCCATGGGATCTCTTACGGCCAATTTGAATGCTTTGCTTATAAGTTTTTACAAACCAAAGGGTAATAAGACCAAGATTTTATTTGAAAAACAAGCTTTTCCTTCTGACTATTATGCTTTTTTAAATTTGGTCAAGTTATTTGGATACGATGAATCTCATTTGATTCGAATCTCTGTACCTGAAGGTGAGACATACTTGAGAACTCAATTGATTCTCGATACAATTGATAAACACAAAGACGAATTGGCCCTTATTTGTTTCCCGGGAATCCAATATTATACAGGACAGTTCTTTGATATAGAGACAATAACCAAATTTGGGAAAGATAGGGATATTGTAGTTGGATGGGATTTGGCTCATGCAGTGGGGAATGTCCCTTTGAAGTTACACGATTGGGATGTAGATTTCGCTGCTTGGTGTTCCTATAAGTATGTTAATTCAGGTCCTGGAGCAATAGCTGGGATTTTTGTACATGAAAAGCATACAAAGCATAATTCACCAACTGAGTTCGCTCCAAGGTTAGCAGGATGGTGGGGAAACAATAGTGGTGAAAGATTTAAAATGCTTGAACTGTTTGATCCTATCCAATCAGCCTTATCCTATCGTCAATCCAACCCTTCAGTCATCGATGTTGTGTCTCTCGAGACTTCATTAAAGTTATTCCATAAAGTTGGAGGGGTTGAAGTATTGAGACAGAAGAGTGTCGCTATGACAAACTACTTAGAGAGAGAATTAAAGAAGAGCACATTTTACATCCCCCAGAATGATGACAGCAAAAAGTATGGATTCAAGATACTAACTCCATCGGACGAGTCAGAGAGAGGATGTCAATTGTCACTTCTTTTCAAACCCGAAAATCTCATGGATAAAGTGTTTGGAGACTTGCATGACAACGGAATTATTTGTGACGAAAGAAGACCTAATGTGATTAGGATAGCTCCTGTACCATTGTATAATAAGTTTACTGAGATCTATTATGTGTTGAAAGCACTTAACAATTCATTAAATAGACACAAGATATAGTTAAATAAGTATAGAAAATTTATAACGTATTATTCACAAGCTAAACTAACTTATAAAGTAGAAGAGATGTGGAAGTCTTTACCGGCGTAAACAGCCTTGTCACCTAATTCTTCTTCAATTCTTAAGATTTGGTTCAATTTGGCTAATCTTTCGGATCTAGCTGGAGCACCAGTCTTGATTTGACCGGATCTTAAACCAACGGCTAAATCAGCAATGGTGGTATCTTCGGTTTCACCAGATCTGTGAGAAACCATGACACCCCAACCAGCAGCGTAAGAGTCGTTAGCAGCCTTGATAGATTCAGTCAAAGAACCAATTTGGTTAACCTTCAATAATAAAGCATCAGCAGACTTCTTTTCAATGGCGGTCTTGATTCTTAATGGGTTAGTGACGGTTAAATCATCACCAACAATTTGGACTTTACCTTCAACCTTGGAGAAGAATAATGACCAAGCATCCCAGTCATCTTCAGCAAATGGATCTTCAATGGAAACAATTGGGTATTCGTTGATTAATTCTTCGTATAAGTTAGCTAATTGTTCACCAGATAACCATTTTGATTTGTCAGATTCTGGGTTCTTGAAGTCCATGTCGTAGAGACCGTCTTTGTAGAATTCAGATGAAGCAACATCTAAAGCAATACCAACTTGACCAGTGTAACCGGCTTTTTCGATGGAAGCGACAATTAAGTCTAAAGCTTCTCTTGGAGTTGAGATAGCTGGAGCAACACCACCTTCATCACCGACATTACCAGCAGATGGACCGTATTGTTTCTTAGCTAAAGATTTCAAGTTGTGGTAAACTTCGGAACCAATTCTTAAACCTTCAGAGAAAGATGGAGCAGCAGTTGGAACAATCATGAATTCTTGGAAAGCTAAAGAACCACCAGCGTGAGAACCACCGTTTAAGACATTTTGGAAAGGAACTGGTAAGACGTATTTATCTTGTTTAGAACCAGAGAGGTCAGCTAAGTGCTTGTATAATGGAACATTCTTTTCAGCGGCACCGGCTTTAGCAGCAGCTAAAGAAACACCTAAGATAGCGTTAGCACCTAATTTACTCTTGTTTGGAGTACCGTCTAAGCTGTTTAAGAATTCATCAACCTTTTCTTGGTCAGTGACATCTAAACCAGCTTCAACGAATTTTGGAGCAATGATTTCGTTAACGTTAGCAACGGCTTTGGTAACACCTTTACCTAACCATTTTGATTTATCACCATCTCTTAATTCTAAAGCTTCATGAACACCAGTGGAAGCACCAGATGGGACAATGGCTCTGAAAAGACCTTTGTCAGTAGTTAAATCAACTTCAACAGTTGGATTTCCTCTAGAATCGTAAACGTATCTTGCAAAGACTTTAGTAACAGCCATTTTAAATAATTAATCAATTGATATTTGATGGGAAAAAAATTGTCGAGGGAATTGACTTGCTTTTTATATGGGCTCTTTCGCACTTTTTCAAAGGACCACAAAAATCCGAGTCAGGTGAGGGCAATCACCAGACGATGTGAGTCGGGTGAGTTATGACGTTATAAGAGATAATGCATATTAATTATGAGTTTTACACTATATAGATTAAAATATATATTTATTGATCAATTGGTTATGTCAATTGATTGCAATTGAGGTAATTGCTGAGAATAACGTGGGATCACATGGTGCGGCTTCGGAGTTTTTTGCGAAGGACAAAAGGATTTCATGTAAATTATGTCCCGGGCCGATCGGTCAACCGCGACGTGGTAAGATGGCTGAAAAGGTACAGTTTAACGGATTTTCGCACTAACTGGACAACGGGTTTCGCACCAACTGGTTTCGTTCGACTAACTTCGCACTGTTGGCACTGGCCCAGACACCTAAAAATACTATGTCTGAAGAGTATAATCAACTAAAGTCCCAACTTACCAGGGAAATTCTCAAGAAACAAGAGCTCACAAATAAGCTTACTCAACTAGAAGATAAAATTTATGAACGAGAAAATGATTATTTTAATGAAAGTACCTATGGGAATATAGTGAAAGGATTTGAAAATTTCAGTAAGAATACTCTGAATAACAATAAGAAGAGGATTGTTTATACAGAAGATGATCATATATTCAGTTTATCTTCGACTCAATATATCAAGGAGTTGAGTAAGAGGCAAGGTCATTCAATGAAGGAAGATTATGATGATTATGAGGATAGTGTTGAACCACCTGATGCTAATGGGGTGCTGACAGCTGATGAGAGGAAGAGGAGGGAGAAGTGATTGAGGTGAATGAGGTGATGAAAGGAAGAGAGGAATGAGGTGAATGTGGTGATGGTATGGTGATGGTGGATGCAAAGAGTATGTGGATGTAAAGAGAGTGTGAATGGAAAGAGAGTGTGAATGGACTGAATGTAAAGAGATATGTGATCAGATGCAGACGTTGGAAGTGGCCAATGTCAACTGTCAACTGTCAACTGACTAATACTTCTGCTTGTACCACATAACTTCTACCTTTCTACATGTACATTATCTATTTACAGTCTTTTATAATTATACACCCATGGCTCATTAGCAGGATAATCTGTGGGTACTCTCATACCCAATGGATACAAATTCTTGACATCTGATTTATTAGCTTCTTCATATAATTTTGGATTTAAAGATTTTAAAGTCTCCATGGCATTTTGTATACTTTGATATTGCTTATTTAACTGATCAAGTCTTTTAGTTTCTTGTTTTCTAGTGTATAATTTCCAGGCATTTTGAATTGTATTGTGCTTAACTAAATCTTCTTTATTGAGTTTAATTAATTTAGGTTGTTTTCTAGATGCAGAAAGTGCTGATAATTGATTTACCACTCTCTGAGTTGAAGCATTTAATGCAGCAGCCGTTTTTTTAGTTCTTATAAACGATATATTCATGGTTGAAAAATTTGATCTTGAGTCTATTTTTCAGTCTTCGCACTGGTTCAATACCCATTGGGTATGGCAGCGTGCACTGACCACACAGATAAATGAAATTCAATGGCTGCGACAGCAATATCATGTCTAAACCAGTTGACCCCCCCAGCTACGAAGAGAGTGAAAAAACTAACAAAGATCAAGAATATACATATCCTGAAGAGAAGAATGAGCAATCTTTTCAAAATGGTCAAATGAATCCAATGGACGATCCAAATGTGTACAAAGTTCCCCCACAGTTGGTGAATATTTCTCAAGCTAATCCGCAACATTTAAACCCATCGTACCCAGAATTTCAACAACGGGAACAGGAGAGATGGGCCCATGGTGATGTTCCACGGCCAGATGCTTATAAACATGGGGCACCATTGGCACCAAGTCATAAGGGGACCCAGAGAACTGGAGGTGGTGCATTTCCTGGTAGAGGTGGTGCTACTTACAATAATGCAGCCAGGAGATAGTTAAGTAGATTGTAGTTAATGAATGATTGAATTAGACGTGTAGTTAGGTCGTGAGTTAGGTCGTGAGTTAGGTCGTGAGTCAAGTAGTGAGCAGTGAAAGGATTTGGAGGATGAAGTAAGAAGTAATAGATGAAAAATAGTAACTTTTACAGTTCGTCTAGTCCATATATTCTACATAATATTATCACCATTATAAGTCCATCCACCAAACTGTTTTTGAACTGATTCACTCAAAAAGCTATCAACCACCGAATCTTGTGGCTTTTCACTTGTGAAATCTTGATCAAAATTTGAAGTATCTAACAAACTTTCAACATTTGGTTTAAATGGTGGTAAATAACTCTTTGTTAATAATTTATTCCAGTCGATGTCTTTGAAAAATGCATGAGATTTGATGATTTTAGGATCTGAAAGTCTTTTAGATGGATCTTTTTGTAATAATTTTGTTAATAAATCAACTGCATCCCGATGTTGTGCCAAAAAATCTGGGAATGTGAGAGGATTTTGTAAAATTTTACGGTACATCGTTGTATGATCTTCATCATAGAAAGGTGGTAAACCGGTGAGCATTTCAAATAATAAAGTTCCAAGAGTCCACCAATCAACTGATCTAGTATAACCTTGATTTAATAATAATTCAGGAGCCAAATATTCAGGTGTACCACAAAACGTGTTTGTCTTATCATCATTAGCCATATTCAATTTACAAAGGCCAAAATCACAAAGAGCAATGTGTCCTTGATAATCAAGTAAAATATTTTCCGGTTTTAAATCTCTATAAATAACATTTAATTCATGTAAACTTTCAATTGCCGAAAGTAATTCAGCAATGTAAAATCTTGATCTGTCCATCGTGAATTTCCCTTCTCGTTGTAAATGATGAAACAATTCTCCCCCATTAATGAATGCTAAGACGAGATAAAGTTTCTCAGGAGATTGGAAAGAGAATTTCAAGGGGACAATGAATGGATTAGTGATTTGAGCCAAAACTGTTCTTTCAGCAAGAGTATGAGTGACTTCCATTCTAGAAATAATGTGTTGTTTTCTTATGGTTTTCAAAGCATATATCTGATTTGTATCCTTTTTAACCACTTGCATGACTTTCCCAAATGAACCTTTACCAATGACCTTCAATAAATCAAATTCATCGATAGATAAATGCTTTTTGGTGATTGGTTTAAAGTCAATCAGGACATTCAATTTACCTGTCAAGTTTGAATCAGGTAATGAGAAATTCAAATATTCATGATTTAAAAGTCTAATAGCGTCTGTATGATACTTCAAATTGAGAGGTAATTTGATGCTACCAATCAATAATTCATCAATTGATGGTTGATCCTTTGCCCCGACATCTGATTTAGTGGAGAACAACCCTGGTAATCTTACAAATAAATTCAATGTCAAAAAATTGGAGGAAGACTTGGAAGACTTCAAAGTCTTTGTTACATCAAAAGTTATGACTTTATTCCATACAGCTTTGGAAATGATACCATCAACAGGCTCAACCACCAAAACACTGTTTTCAAATTCAACTGTAAGGTACATTAATGACCTTATTAACAGATCATTAGCATTTGACCCCGGAATTTTCACAACTGCCGGTAAAACATTTGAACTTACAGACTGTGGAACGTATTGATCATCTTCGTTAATTTGACTCACATTTTTAAGTAATTCTGATTTTATACTATCATTAACCGTATTCATAGCTAAAGCCGTCAAGGCATGTTTACTATTGTTAATTTTGGTGGGAAGTTTAACGGTATCAGACGAGTAAATTTTGATGGTTAAAAGGCCCGGATGAGAAGGTGATACATCATCTGAAGGAGTTTGCAGTTTTGATTTACTGGGGGTATTAACATGAGAATTTTGATGAGATTCGGGAGATGGAGAATTTGAAGAACTGGATGAGCTCAGGACATTTTGAGACAGGATATTTAATTTTTGAACTGATTCAGATAAATGAGGAATGGATGAAGAAGTTGTATTTGAATCATTTGATTTAGTCAGTTTGACATCGTCATCGTGGTTTGAAGAAAATTTAAGCTTATTTCTGAATTTGAACATGACGGTGGTGGAAGTTTTAGTGCGAAATGAAAAGGAAATTGTGGAGGTGAGACTGAGTGAGAACCACAGATTTTTGGCAAGGTCGGGATATAGCGAGGGAGGATAGTTTAAAGGGAGAGCTTGCTTCGAAGCAGCTGCAGTTTTCTGTCTGTAATCTATGTCTTTACTAAGCGCCTGAGAAGTGTTTGGCAACTGCCTAAGTTCCCATACAATGCAATGCCACTACCGCGGGCACTACAACTGGCTAAACGGTGCCAATCCGCGCCCATTCCGTGCACTGCACCACCGGCGCGACGTAAACAAACAAACCGAAAAAGAACAATCAATTCTGCATTAGGATTTCATCTCGCTATAACCCCATATACATTCGTGTTGCAATTATTTACTTTTAACAATACCGCATCTGCATGTTGCCTCGCCCTAAACCTCTCCCGATGCCTCTCTGCCCCAGTAGTGTCGCCTCCCGCACTCGCTTCCTCTGTCCCTCCTCCCATCGCCACGGTCAAGTGCCTTCGTGTACCTCACCACACTTAGCTTCGCGTTGTTTTGATCCAAATATTTTCAACTTAACTCATGTCGGTGTCTATAGTAACAGATTATCATCGAACGGAAAACATCGATAACGACATGAAAATCGACCCCAGTCCTGAAGAATGGAATGTCGATAAAGTTGTACAATCGGTTACTAATGCCAGTAAAAGGCTTTCCCAAATTTCAACCTCCACAAACAACAGTAACAAGAAACGAAAAAGTCAAAATCGTATTGGTCCTTGGAAACTTGGTAGAACTTTAGGTAGAGGTAGTACTGGTAGAGTTCGTCTTGCTAAGAACATCAATACTGGCAAATTGGCCGCTGTAAAAATTGTCCCCAAATCCAATTTCAAAAAACTTGAAAATCCTAAATATCGGAATTTATCCGGTAGAAATTTACCTTATGGGATTGAAAGGGAAATTATCATTATGAAATTGATCAATCATCCAAATATCATGGGATTATACGATGTTTGGGAGAATAAAAATGATTTATATCTTATTTTAGAGTATATTGAAGGTGGAGAATTATTTGATTATTTAATTAAAAGAGGTAGATTACAAGAATATGAAGCTATTGGTTATTTTAAACAAATAATTAATGGAATCAATTATTTACATCAATTCAACATTTGTCATCGAGATTTAAAACCAGAAAATTTGTTATTGGATTTCAATAAGAATATAAAAATTGCTGATTTCGGTATGGCTGCTTTAGAAGTCAATGAGAAATTGTTAGAAACTTCTTGTGGAAGTCCTCATTATGCATCCCCAGAAATAGTTGCTGGTAAAAATTATCATGGAGCTCCATCTGATATTTGGTCTTGTGGTATTATTTTATTTGCATTATTAACGGGTCATTTACCATTTGATGATGAAAATATTAGAAAATTATTAATGAAGGTACAAAATGGGAAATTCATTATGCCGCAAAATCTATCATCTGAAGCTAAAGATTTAATTTCAAGAATGTTAAAAGTTAACCCTGATGATAGAATTAAAATTGATGAAATTATTAATCATCCACTTTTAAAGAAATATCCTAATTTACCTAATAATTCTGATGGTATTGATTATAATAATTTAAACATCAAACCTATTAAAAATTCTAATAAAATTGATAAAGAAATCTTGAAAAACTTATCAATTTTATTTCATAATTGTGATGAAGATGTAATTATCTCAAAACTTATCACAAATGATCAAACTCCAGAAAAAATCTTTTATTACCTTTTAATGAAGTATCGAAATGATCATATTGATGATAATATTGATTTCAATGGGATTGTTAAATCAAGTACTAATTCTCCTGTTAAATCAATTAAAAAATCTTCCTCATCAAAAATTGCATTAAACAATATTACAAATTCATCTAAATCAAATTCTTTCAAAGCTTCAACTTCTTTCAATAAAAAGAAAGCTATGAGAGTTAATAGTATAACAATATCTCGTTCAAATAAGTCAATGGGAACCAGAAAGCTTACTGGGAACGATTTGACTAAAATGCTTGATGATAAGGAAAATGTTTCCGCTATGGAAAGACACGAGAGGAGATTGGCCAAGAAAGTCCATGAAATCAATGAAGCTAGAGCTTTGAAATATGAGCAAGAACGTCAAGAAGAACAAAGGCGTGAAGAACAAAAAAGAGAGGAACAAAAACGTAAAATTTTAGAGCTTCAAAAACAAGAAGAAGAAAACGAGAAGCTTGTACAACGAGAGAAGGAAAAGCAGAGGGAGTCTTTCAGATCAGCTTCATTGAATCAAGATTACTCTTCATTACCTAAGGGCTCAGTTTCTCCAAGAAGAAATGTCACAGAACCAACACCACCAACTCAGTCTCTTGATCCTAGAATTGCCGGTATCAATTCTCTTTTAAGAGCCAAATCTTTGGTGGCTCCTTCTTCTTATGCCTCGCTTAGAAGATCAGGCTTGAACGAGAATACCTCGAAGGTCTTGAAGAATTTGGGTATAGATATAAACCAACCAGTCCCTGTCAAGAGAACCGTTAAGACCTCCAGCTCGAAAAGATTGTCAGATTTTGTTGATAAGGAGAATCTCCACATGACTCTCTCCGAATTTAATAAATTAGAGAATCCTGCTCCAGAGAGATTGAACAGAATAATCGTCAATCAAGTTCAAGCGGAAGCTCCTGTACCACCAGCAAAACTCTCTCCTGTCGATGCGGGACCAAAATACAAATCCTTATTTGATACTGCTGAAGAGAAACTGCCTCCTCCAAAAGCTGAATTACCTAGTGTTCCTGTCTCTACTACCTTGAAGACTGAGTCGGTATCCACGCAGAAGCTTGCACCACTTAAAACCACAACTACTAGAAACCTGATATTTGAAAAGCCTATGCTTCCAAATCCTCGTTTCTCGAGGTTTTCATTCAATGGATTACTCAACCTGATGAATCAGCAACTGGAAGCTTATCAAGCACCACAAATTTACAGAGATGTAGTGGAGGAAGATGAACTGCCAGACGCCAAATTAGAGACAAAGTTTGGATTACCCGAACCAAAATCTTCAATAATTCAAATGAAACATGCATCGGAACCGGTGGTGAAAATTGAACCTATAAAACAAAGATCGAAACTCAAGAAATCTTCAACAATGAATTTGAAGACCTTGGTTGCTAAAGATGAATTTGTTTCAGTTTCACTTAGTGATAACGAAGAAGAAACCAATATGACCACCTTAATGAAAAATGCAATCACTGACCAAGAAAATGGTACCGATGATGAGACCATGCAAAATATCTTGGATACAACTTCGTTGGCCGAGACATTGAATGCTATGGATGAAGATAACGACTTTGAAATCACCAAACAAGAAGAGGATAATGAAGATGACGAGACAGAAGTTGAATCAAGACATACTCTGAGATCTAATCGAACTCTTCAAACTGGTGATCGCAAATTGTACCAATCCAGATCATCAGATCATAAACTGTATGAATCAAGATCTAATTACTCTGGTGAAACTCATGATGACGTATCTGAACAACCTATCGATGCGCCCGGAAACTTTTCTCGGGATTTTGCATACCACCAGGAAGCTTCATACCAAGTATCAGAGTTTGATCATCAACATACCATCTCCACAGCTGAATCTCAACATGGCATATTATTAAGTCGTCCAAACAAGCCTGTATCAATAGTAGAAGCTAACTCTGCTCTTCCGTCACCTATAAGTGAGAGGCCTACTGAGTACGAGCGGGACGAAGAGACTCCTGTTCCAGAAGCTGGTCCCGGGCCTGAAGCTGCCACTGGCACCAACACTGGTGCTTCTATTGCCCCAGCACCTGTTCCTCCACCGCCAACCAGCCTGGTCGAAATAACCCCAGCTAAACCTGGTAGAGTTCACACCACAGTTTTGAGAAGACTCAGTTTGAAACCAAAACGAGAGGCTCCAAAACCACCTACAACCAATACTGTACCGGTAATGGGAGGAGTAACGAATAATAAATCTACAACGGAAGAGGAGCCCAAAGAGAATTGGTTTATGAAAATCATTCACTCTCTTGGGTCAGGAAACTCTAAACAACATAAAATCACCACCATAAGTTCAAATCTCCCATCATCTGAACTTCTTGAAATCATTCGTACGACTCTTGAATTAAAGAAAATCGAAGGATCATTATCATTATTCGATATAGATGAAGAATTTGGTATAATTGAAGGAACTATCCCATCCAAATTTGCCAATGGTAGAAAATTAAAATTCAAAATCGAAATAATCGATATGATAGATAAATCCAGTCTTCATCTTATTAAAGTTAAAGGTGGTTCAAAAGGGTTCAAAAATTTAATCAACATCGTTACTTTTATCATTAGAGAACACGAGAAGAAACTACTTAAATAATTGTATAGAAATATAATCGCGATTTTTCACTCATGAGTGGTGACATCTACCGAGTTCATTGGGACTATTCTCCTCAATTCATAGCGGTAAATCCTCTAGGAGATGAAGTGGTACTCTACGAAACAGATGATACTCCAAATCTTTCGGTAATTGCTAAACGAGGGGGGTTTGATAATATTCAATGCTCGTCTTACTCTTACTACCATCCTGGTATAACTGGGGTTGGACAAATTAACGGGAATGTTAATGTATTTGACTTGACCCAATCTACGTCGACGATACTGAAGTTTCGACCTAAACAGGCCCGTCCCTGTAACGATTTGACGTTTGGTGGGGGGTTGGTGGCAGCAGCCTTTGATAAGGGTAGACAAGATAACAGTTTACAGTTGTGGAACATCGAACGGGGTTCGAACCCGCAGGGCGCCAATTCCCAGGTGTCCAAGCCGGTGCTGAGTTACATTCCCAATGAGGCCGTATTGAGCACGATTTTTTACCCTGAAAGTCAGCATAGTCTTCTCTGTGGTAGTTACAAGTATTTGAGAGAAATTGATACTCGTTCTGATGTCCCGGTATTTCAGCTTGCCACGAAATGCACTTTGGGCCTTACTGTGGACCCATTCGACACCCATATGTTCCTGTCACTCGGTGAGGATGGTTCATTGGCCATTTGGGACCGTAGAAGACTCAGTTCTGCTGTGACGGGGACTAGACATAATGTGAGTGAAACTCCGATTCTTCAGTTCAATAAATTGCTCGAACTGTCGAGGAAGAACTCGAGTCCTTGTTTCAGGTATTCTGGGATCCGTAGAGGAGAGTTCTCGTCTATTTTCAACGGGGAATTGATCAGAAGATGGCATACAGGTATGGTACCCGCCTCCAGTATATCACCTCCACAGCCTCTGAACGATACAGTATTGTCGTCTCTCAAAGCTCAATCTAGTCAGTTGTATAAGCCTCTGGAAGATAGTCTTTTTGTGAGCCTTGTACTTGATGTGAAGGCAGACTATTCCCGTGTGATATCGTTTGATTATGCCCCTTCTGCTCACTCGAATACTTCGACCAACTTTGTATGTATGAGACAAAGTGGACTGGTATTTCAAATGCCGGTGGTCGAATGTATAGAATCACTCGATTTCAACTCCAGTAATGAGTTCTCCATAGTGGGATCGGATGGTGCATTGACAAAGTTTTTAAACGATACTACTGAAGATCAATCAACTACGGATCTGGTGCTCATAAACAGAGTCAACGATTTCTCTCTCTCAAACAATGATTTGAAGCGTCTCCGTGATGATATAGAAAGTACTGTAGACGATGAAGAAAGCCCTGAAAGAACAGAGGATGATAATCATGTAAATGAGGAAGATGAAGACGATGGAGTCCCACTTAATGGGCCGGGAATGTGGAAATACCTTGACACTTCTGAAGTGTTAAAGAACGATATCTGTTGGACTGTAAGACGTAGAGCTATATTAGGATATGGACATGATTGCGAGAAGAACATTCGAGTTCTTGAATCTATTGATAATATCGATAATCAATTGGCATTAAGAAATACATGGAAATGGTTAAGTCTTGCAAAGAAATCTTTGGATAAGGGAACGATGGTTTCCAATGGGGTTGATTTGGGATTTCTTGGTGTCTTAGGGATTTGGAATGGAATAGAGAAGTTGACTAATCCTAAAAGGTTCAGTGTCGATCCTAGTGCAAACTTATCGGACCAATTTTTCTCCAACACAATTAAACTGATTGTGAATTCGAAGGGGAAAAAAGCAGCTGCCATCCACATTCCAAGTAATAGTGAACGAAAAGCCCAAAGAAAACTCTGCTTGATAGTTTCCGGTTGGTATTTTAGTGACGAAGAATTTGATGAAAGATTAAACATATTGATGTCTTTGGGTTTCTATGAGAAAGCGGCTGGATGGGCCGTTTTTCATGGCCATGTTGACAGAGCAGTAGAAATCTTAAGTCTGCTGAAAAAAGAGCGTCTTAGACTTATAGCCACTGCCGTGGCGGCGTATTTGGCGTATAAGAACTCCAATGTCAATAGCCCATGGAAGGATCAATGTAGAAAAATGGCCAGCGAATTGGATAATCCATATCTCAGGGCTATTTTTGCATTCATTGCCGATAATGATTGGTGGGATGTATTGGATGAACACAGTTTGCCATTGAGGGAACGACTTGGGGTCGCCTTGAGGTTCTTGAGTGATAAAGATTTGACAGTATATCTTAATAGAATAGCTGATTATGTGGTGAGTAAGGGAGAACTTGAAGGATTGATACTCACCGGTATAACAGCACGAGGAATCGATTTGATCCAGTCATATGTCGATAGAACTAGTGATGTTCAAACGGCGGCATTGATGGCATCTTTTGGTTCTCCAAGGTACCTTAGTGACAATAGAATCAATCACTGGATTGATTGTTATCGTAATTTGTTAAACAGCTGGAGTCTATTCAAAATTCGGGCCAAATTTGATGTCCAGCGGACGAAATTGTCCAAAACAAATGCTGGTACCGTAACTCTCGCTGCTGCTCCCAAGCAAGTGTATCTTCAATGCTCAAGGTGTAACAAGAATCTATCCAAGGCATCCCTACAATCGGCGAAAACCTCTCAAGCCCTTAAGCTGTTCAAAAACCATGTAAAACAAACAGATTTCCAAGGATGCCCTTACTGTGGAGCCCAATTACCTCGTTGCTCTGTTTGTCTCCTTTCACTTGGAACACCCGTTCCATTTGATACACCAACTGCCGAGCTTGGGAATTCGATAATTGAGACGAGGTTTCGGGAATGGTTTAGTTTCTGCTTGAACTGTAATCATGGATGCCATGCCCATCATGCGGAAGAGTGGTTCCTGAAGCATTATATATGCCCAGTACCTGATTGTAATTGTAGGTGTAATAGTTTATAGCATAGATAGAATGACAGGACATTATAAAGAAAAGTTTTCACGATACAACTGTAATCATGTAGAAGCCGGCATATGGTGAAAAATAACGTAGTATCCTAGTACAATTTTATATTGTAGTTTTAAACTAGTAAATGTTGTAGCAAACATATCTGCCAAGAGGTCAGGAAAACCTTAATAGCCTTATTCAATATAAGATCACATATATACAATTATATAGCCGAACAACTCCCCCACATCGTAAATCACCCGTTCAGTTGTTTCTAAGTATAGCATGCGGCTGCAAAAACCCGCTGCAAAAAGCCGGTACTCCACCGCCAACAACCGCTTCAATCCCACAATCCTCGCCCACTATTCTGCCCCGTACCTACTGGCACAATCCCCAACCATCCCACACATGTGCCTGGTTGTGGCCAATTGGCCCAATTCGAAGGCCCCAGTGGTCCCCACTGAAGGACCGGGTATCCGGTTCGCGCACGACCCCCTGTTTATTCCATCGTCGCACCATACAAATCAACCCAAATCAACATGTCACAGAAAGTCCTTGATGATATTCGAGGTAAAATTGATCGAGAAACTAAGTTGATTCAAGGATTTCAACAACTTAAACGATCCTCCAAAAACGCCGAAGTCATCCAAAGATGTAATAATCAAATCAGAGAAACTCAATCCAATATCGATTATTTACAAGAAACTTTGAACAAATTATCCATTCAATCTGAAGGTGAATCTGGTGGTAGAAGACCGGTTTATTCCCGTTTTGATTTGATCAAATACGATGGGCCTTCTCTTGGTCACAGAATTCTGTATATGCTTCAACAACTTCAGTTTAAACTTCAAGTGGAAAATCAGTATAAAGCGGCTAACCAGAAGATCAGTCAACTTTATTTGATGGACGGTGATAAACTGAGTTCGATTGTGGCGGAAGGAGGACGTGTGGAGAGTGATCAGAGGATTCTGTTACTTAATAAGGCATTAAAACGGTATCAAGACATGCATATTGATGTTGACGAAGTTACTAAAGATATGGAGATCATGAACACCCATGCTCGGAAACCGTTATCGGGGAAATTGTATTTAACGGTGACTTGTGTTCGGGATATAGATCACATTGCGTCACCAGTCTTTTCCAAGAGGCCTGAATCAATGGTAACGATCAAGATTGATGACGTTGAAAGGGCCAAGACCAAGTTTCTGCGTAATGACCGTTGGAACGAGGATTTCGTGATTGATATTGATAAGAGTCACGAAATTGAGTTTGCCGTGTACGACAAGTCTGGCAGTTCTTTGGTCCCGGTTGCTATTACTTGGGCTTTATTGAGTGATATATCTGAAGAACTCAGAAAGAAGAAGGTTGCTAACGACAGTGGAGACGGCTGGGTTACGGCTGCGCGTGCTGCGTCGGGTGATATGTCGAGTCAAGGGTCCAGTGCCAATACGTTTATCGGCGGTGCAGGTACTGGTGGTGCGAATGCCGGTGGCAGCGGTGTCGGTGGTGGCTCTAGTGCTGGCAGCATTGGCAGTGGCCCCACGTTCACAGACCAGTCGACCGGCTCTTCTAAGATTCTGATCAACACTTGGATAAATTTGGAACCTATAGGTCATATACTTATCAGTTTAAGCTTTGATAAACTGAATGTTTCATCTCGTAAACAATTTATGGGAGCTTTGGGTCGTCAAGGTGCTATTCGTCAAAAGAAGGAAGAGGTATTTGACCAACACGGCCATCAATTTGTTCAGAAACAATTTTACAATATTATGGCTTGTTCTCTTTGTGGTGAGTTTTTGCGATATACTGGATTCCAATGTCAAGATTGTAGACTCTTGTGTCATAAGAAATGTTATCAAAAAGTCGTCACCAAGTGTATTTCTAAATCAAGCTCAGAGTTAGACTCTGATGAAGCTAAATTAAATCACAGAATCCCTCACAGATTTGAACCTACTGCAAATAGAGGTACAAGATGGTGTTGTCACTGTGGTTACATTTTACCTTGGGGTAGAAAGAATGTTAGGAAGTGTAGTGAATGTGGTATAATGTGTCACACTCAATGTACTCATTTGGTACCAGATTTCTGTGGGATGTCGATGGATATGGCCAATAAGATATTATCGACCATCAAGGCTACTCCAAAACCCTTACCTAAACCTCAAGATTCCAGAACTGAAGACTTGAAAACTCCAGTCAAATCAAGTTTCCCTCCAATGCTGACTACTCCAATAAACGGTGTTACCAAACCATCTTATCAGCTGCAACCACTTCCACCTACTCCTCAGAAATACTTGCATCAACCTTCTAAACCTGAACAGCCAAGATTTCAACATCTTAAAAGCTACCAGGAAGATGGAGACAAATATGATGAGGAAAAATTCGATGTGGTTCTCCCAACTGCTACTCCTAACGAGTACCAAAATCCAGTCCCAATGGCTGAACATCCATATAAGCAACAGATGCAAAAGAGACCTCCGCCTCCACCTTTAGATCTCAGAAAACAACAACAGGCTCCACCTCCACCTCCACCTCAACGTGTCGACCCGGAACCACAACAAGAGGAGCCAAATGCCGCTGATTACACTTTCATGTCGAATAAATCTGAAGAGCTCGTATCTCGTCAAGCCAACCCATTTACTCCGGAAGACTTCGATTATAACCAAACAGAACAGTACAATAATAATGTCATTGAACCGCCACAACCCGTTATTGAGAAGAAGGAAAGGTCGTCTCCTCATAAATCCAGACGTCGTAGGAAAAAGGTTGGTTTAGACGATTTCCAATTCTTAGCAGTCCTCGGAAAAGGTAACTTTGGTAAAGTCATGTTGGCGGAATCTCGTCATACCAACAAGTTATGTGCTATCAAAGTTTTGAAGAAAGATTTTATTGTTGAAAATGACGAAGCTGAAAGTGTCAAGTCGGAAAAGAGAGTATTTTTAACTGCAAACAAAGAAATGCATCCATTTTTATTAAATTTACACTGCTGTTTCCAAACTGAGAACAGAATCTATTTCGTAATGGAATATATCTCAGGAGGTGATTTGATGTGGCATATACAGAAATCCCGATTCTCCGCTAAAAGAGCCAAGTTTTATGCTTGCGAAGTATTATTGGCCCTTAAACATTTCCATGATAACGGAATCGTCTACAGGGATTTGAAGTTAGATAATATCTTATTGACTAATACCGGTCATATCAAGATCGCTGATTATGGATTGTGTAAAGAGAATATGTGGCACAATAGTACAACCGGTACTTTCTGTGGTACACCGGAGTTTATGGCTCCAGAAATTGTATCGGGTAAGCAGTATGATCGTAGCGTTGATTGGTGGGCTTTTGGTGTGCTTTTATTCCAAATGCTCTTATGTCAATCTCCATTCAAGGGAGACGATGAAGATGAAATTTTCAATGCTATTGAACACGATGATGTTAAGTACCCGATTAGTATGCCTCGTCAAACTGTGTTGATTCTTCAAGCGCTATTGACAAAAGATCCTAACCAGAGATTAGGTTCCTCTGAAAGAGACGCTCTTGATGTTATGGAACATCCATATTTTGCTGATGTGCCATTTGATGACGTTTTAAATTGTAGAATTCCCCCTCCTTATTTACCAGAGTTAACTAGTGAACATGATTACTCCAATTTTGATAAGGAGTTCACTTCAGAAACTCCTAGATTGACTCCAGTTGATACGGTTTTGACGTCAGAGATGCAAGAGCAATTCAGAGGATTCTCCCATATCGCAGAGGAAGCAGCGGTTGTATAAGTAATGATTTGTTCTATATATGCTCTATAATGTATACTATACGATAATACAACATGAACTTTGTGCTTTTCTTTCTTCTTGTGTAATTTCTACTTGTGCTTTTCGTGTCTCAGATTGGGTGTTGGTGGGAAGTTTGACTGATTTAACCGACTGCTGTTTTACTGACTCAACTGGATTGGCTGGTGCTGCAGTGTCCTCCGTATCTACTTCCTGTAAAGATAAAGTTGGAGATTTTAATGGTGATTTGGACGGTGGAACAATATATGCCAGCATTCTTCTTCCCTTTCTACCCAACCTGGACACTAAAGGCTCAAACACTTCATCTATTTCACTATTCCATTTAGCACTAGCTTCGACGAATTTTATTGCCCCTATTTCCTTTGCAAATGATTCACCTTCTTTATAACTAACTTGTCTCTCTTGTTCCAAATCACTATCGAGACCCACCACTACTATAGGTGGTACTATTTGTCTGACTTCTCTTATTCTGTCAATGGTATCCTCCAACTCGTTAAATGATTCAGAGTTTGTGATGGAATATGCTAATATGAATCCAGCACAATTAAGTAGTTGGTTCCTTCGAGATCTGGAGTAAGTGTCATCTCTATGCTCACAATCTAAAATTGAAATCTCAGTATAGGTTCCGCCTTTTCTGATGATTTTCGTGTAAAGCTCTTCAGAAGTATCATACAGAGGGATATATTCGTCATGAACATAGTTTATAACTAGTCCTGTTTTACCAGAGGATTCTGTTCCAAGTACGCATATGTCATATTGGAAATCCACTCCAAAACTATCGTAAGACATGGTAAGGTGAAAATATTTTATCGCAGACTGTCAAATAGGTGCCTCAATTTTTAACTATTTAACGGTTTTGGATCCGCGCCCCGAACCGGGAATGCTGCAGGGAACTTTTACCGAATGCAGGCGAAACAGTTGAAACAGAGTCAAATCGAACGGCACGAGGCGCTACCTAGCACTAATTAGTGACACGTAGCACAGACAAGAATTTACGATGATCTGTTGCATATTAAATAAATACAATCATGCTATATTCTTCGTGGTAACTTGTTGGCATCTCTATTGATCGCATTATTCGTTGCATATTGGGGACATTCCTATTGCGGGTTTATTGTGTGGAAACGCGAGCGCCGATCCCTTCTGCGGCCTGCATATAAACACGTTATTTTTTGCCGAATAAGATAAATTGTCTAGCCTGAGTTAAATTGTTTCATGCATTGTTACATACTAACTATAATCTTCGTCATCTGATGCCAAATATTGCGCGTAATCATCCGCGGATGCAAATACTGGTAATTGTTTAAGTTTCTTCTTTTTATCTTTATCTTCCTCTCCCTTTCTCTTTTTGCTTGTTTCTGGTTCCGATTCTTCGTTGTCTGAAATTTCATCATCCTGGTCGATGAAATCTGGATTATCGGAGTCTTCGTCCAACCCATCGAATTGGTCGAAATCTGGCTCATCAGCTTCATTTTCAGAACCTTCTACATCTATATTTTCATCATCATCATCATCATCATCATCATCATCACTAGCAAAATCCCCAGCACTGAAATCACCTTCGCTGAAATCATCTTCCTCGAATCCAACAGATCCATCACTATCTTCCTCGATTTCTGGTCTTGATTTTACCAATGCGCTCCACACTTCTTCGTCGTCAAGATCTTCTTCATCTTCATCCTTTTTCTTCTTGGTCTTTGTTTCCTTTAATTTAGACTCCTTCGTGGTGAAGTATTGATGGAAGAAAGATTCGTCAGGTCTGACCTCTTCAGATCTTTTAGCCAACCAGTTTTCGGTGTTTACGGGCACTTCTCCGCTAACTACACTAGTGGCCTTAACAAGTAAGTTTCCAGTATGACTACCACCCAAAGGTTGCATAATGGAAGAACCTTTAGTGACAGGTTTCTGTTTAGCGTTTCTATAAACAAACCTATCGAGGAAGTGACTGAGAGTGTATAATCCCAAATCGGGTTTAGTTACATCTTTACCTTCGAGAAAATTTTGGGCGTATACAGAGACGGTTGGATGGTAATGATTTATGAATTGGTTGATTTCCCAAAGACTTGATTTTCCAGCATTAGCAAATTTTGGATCTCTCTTTCTTGGATCGTAAAATTCAGTGGTTGATTCACTGGTTTGTTCTTTTTCTGGTCTTTCGGCTTCATTGACGAGTAAATCACCAACTTCTGGGTAAACTTTAGCCAATTCAGAGAGTAAGTAAAGCATACCTGTCATTGCACCAATATTCAACCAATGATTACAAACTTGAAGTATTCTTTTAACGAAAGCCATTACTCTTTCGATATTTTTATCATTTTTCAAGGCTTTAAACATCAAATTTAAGTAAATACCTTGTTTTGACGAATTAAGTAATCTTTGATCCAATAATGATTCATATAAAGTTCTGAAAAATCTATCAGAGTTTAAGTTCTGTTTAGTTATGATATGTTGAACCAATACTAAAGCCTGAACGGAGGTATTAAAATTAGAAGAATGAGTGATTTTATAAAGAGTATTCAAATGTTCTTCGTAAACAGAATCATCCAAATTGGCGAATGGGAAAGCACGATTTAATCCAGTTAATAAAGCGGAGAATAATTTACTGTTTTTCTCTTCTGCAACTTCAGCTTCCGTTTTTTGTTGTTGTTTAACACTCTTACCACCTTTTTTACCCTTTTTAAAGTTCTTTCTAAGGTTCTTTCTACCTTTTTCAGAGTTTCCTATTGAATTATCGGCTTTGTCGCCTGAAAATTTATCATTTTCAATTAACACTTTTTTGAATAATGAAAAATATGTGTTTACCAATTGATTGGCTAATTCTGGTTCAGATCTGGTCAAAATTGTTTGATTTAAAGTTAACACTGAATAATATTGAGCATTATGATCAGAACCAGGTTTAAAGATTGTATCAATAACTGCATCAATAATGATCTTTCTCATGGCAGGATGAGCTTGTTCAAGTTGTAAAATTGCATAAGAAACTTTTCCAGTAACTTTATTTTCTGAATCACCTAATTTATTAACACCTAATCTAAGTAAATTAGCTTCTTGCTCAGGTTTCGCCGTTAAAAGATCGAAAATATGAGTCAAAACATTCATTTTAACGTGAACAATTGGATCATGAGATAAATGTTCCAATACTTGAACTAACTTAAAATAAGATTTTTTTAAATGATCTTCAAAGTAGTAGATAGCCAAATGAGTATCGGATAAATCTGTTGACAATGGTCTTTTATCGAATGCTAAAAGTCTTCGATCAGGAAGCAATCCATTAACCAATAAATCTTTAAAGGCATTTATAGCTTGTAAAGCAGCAGTTCTACTTTTCTTTTCACAAAATCCGAGTAAAGTATCAAAAGCTTTTAAATTGTGAAGAGGTGATTCTTGAACAAGTAACGTTAATGCAGAAATTTTATCGTTCAATGTACCATCAGCAAGAATTTGGGATAAAAACTTTCTTTGAGAGTTATTGGAAGTGAATTCTTTGAGGTATGTTTGGTTATCTGCTTCAACAACTGTTTTAGCTCTTTCGTAAAGTCTTTCTATACCGAATTTATCGAGTCTTTGTGAAGTTACTGGAGAGAGAGGAGTATTATACCAATCAAGACGAGCTGGAATGGCAAGTTTTGATGAGTCCACTGCAGAAAAATCAGTTATTTTATCTTCGTCTTTTTCGGTGTTGGTTTCAGGTTTAGCTTGTTCTGGTTTAGCTTGTTCAGGTTTAGCTTGTTCAGGTTTAGCTTGTTCAGGTTCTTCAATGTCATTAGTACTGCTGGAGTCTGAATCTGATTCACTTGGATCTGAGTCTGAGGAGTTTTCTTCTTGTTCTTCTTTTTTTTCCTCTTCCTCTTCCTCTTCTTCTTCCTCTTCCTCGTCCTCTTCCTCTTCTTCTTCCTCTTCCTCGTCCTCTTCCTCTTCAACTACTGGGACTTCAACAGTATCTAAACCAATTCCCTTCATAAACTTTGACAATTCGGAATTCAACAGTTTATCGTCCTTTTCACCTTCGAAAATTTGCTCTTCGTCCCCAGATTCGATGCCTTTCAATAATTCAATATCTTCTTCAGTTGCACCAAGGGCCAAAGCTTCTCTTCTCAAGACTTCAAGTTCTTCATTTGACTCTTGTTTATTTTGCTTCTTCTTACTCTTGGGTGCTGGCTTACCAGAAAGCTTACTGGTAATTTTATCTTTCAAAGATGTCAAATTTATCTTCTCCATCTTGGTTAATATTTCACCTCATCGCATAATTTTTTCACGATGAGGGTAGAGTCAGGTGATATCGGTCGCGTGATACATATATATATTTATGTATATGTATTCGAGCACGTGACTCTGATTTGATAAAAATCGTATTCACTGTTTAGTGGTGGGAACTACTATGGCTGATACCCAAGTATTTTCTTTCTCTAGAAGAAGTAGGCAAGTATAAGACAACGAGTCTCGTGACTACAGGGGCTCGCTTGATAAACTTGTCGTACTCTTTACTGCCTTGTGTGTTGGGCACTTCCAAGTACCATTCATGCTGAATCCAAACGATATGGCCTTCTTGTAATCTGAGGTGAAGTTGTTGTTTGAACTTCTCCCCTCTCTCTCCAACTTAAAATGTTCCATAGCAGATCCCCAGCTAATTCAGCTGTCTCTCACCGTTGTTCAGCTGTTAAGCACCTTTCTGGCTTCTCTTGATTCCCATGGAACAACATGGCTATTATATAATGAACAAATGGTCAGAACTACGGCCAAGTCTTCGAGTGTAGCACTTTTTTCATCGCTTCCTCGAGACTTCCCCATATACTACTTCTGGCAACAACCGTTATCAAACAATAACGCTTTAATGAATTTCCTACATACATAATGGCATAGAAAGAGAGATAATTACGATAATACGGCGGCATCCTGAATTCGGATTGTATAATGGGCGATTGGATTCTGTGAGTAAAGAAACTATTTTTACACCATTTCCCGAGTCTCATAATATTGTATGGTAAAGCTAATTCCACCCCACCGTAGTCCCACAGACTTCAAAAAGCATCTGATGTCATTTCGTCGTGCGTCGGATAAATATTGCCTCATATGCAGGTGCTTGCGAAGATCTGGAATAATTAATTTCCGATAAATAACAATGTCCAACGGTAATTTCCACGGCTATTTGCTATAAAATAAATACATGTGTAGTGGTGTCACTCCGAAAGTTCACAATAAGTCTAGAAAATCAACTGTTAGTATTCCGAAACATTTATCGCAATCTCAAAAATAAATCTCGTGTTGCTCCGGAATATTTTTTAGATGATCTCCAGACCCAGGTTTCCCCGGTATTTTTCCGCATATATATTTTCTCCTATCTCTTATTTTTTTTTTCTTCCCACAAATAATGGAAGTTTGGCCTCATAAGAAAGCCACAGATTTAAGGCGAAATAAAGCTGAAGTATTTGATATACCTAGTAATTATACTGTTTCCAAAAAACCATTAGGTTCTGGGTCATATTCTACCGTATTTGAATGCAAAAATAATAAGACATCAAAGCATTATGCTGCTAAACGATATAGAAAAAGAGACGTTTTTGGACTTGAAGATATGTTACAAAATGAATTTCAAGTGTTAAAAAGCGTAAGTCAAGGTCATAAACATATTCTTAATTTGATCGATTATTTCGAAACTGAAAATCACATCTTTCTCGTCACTGACTTGGCAAAAGGTGGTGAGTTGTTTGAGAGAGTAATAAATGCTCCAGGTTACAAATTACCAGAAATTGAAGCCAGGAGATTAACTAAACAATTGGTTGATACTATTGACTATTTGCATCTTAATAATATTGTTCATAGAGACATTAAAGCTGAAAATGTATTGTACAAGACAAAACATCATACCAATATATTATTAGCGGATTTCGGCTCAGCAAGGGTCTTACCTAACAATTCCAAGCTCACTGATAAATGTGGTACAATAAGTTATATGGCACCTGAAATGATCGAGAAGCAACCTCACGGATTTCCGGTCGATATGTGGTCTTTGGGGGTTATTGTATACTTCATGGTGTGTGGATATATGCCATTTGATTGTGAGACTGACGAGGAAACCACTGAAGCTATCAAGAAAGCCGATTTTATGTTTGAACCACCAGAGTATTGGTCAAACATTTCTGACGATTGTAAAGAGTTTATCAGAAAGTGTTTTATCATTGATCCAGAAGACCGAATGACCGCAGGTGAAGCACTTTCACATCCGTTTTTAACAACTTCAACCACCACATTAGCATCTCCTGCATTAACCAGATATTCATCGTACCAAAATCTTACAAACTCTTTAATGTCAAATACCACATTGGCCAATTCTGTCAATACTTTAACTACATCCAATAGTAACTTGAGTTTGGTGGCTAAATTAAGGGATAGTTTACAAGCATTACAAAATGAACAACCGGCTTTTGAGCTAGATGACAGTCTTAGAGGAGCAATGTGTATGTCACCAAGTGTTGCATCTAGACTAAGCTCCCCAACCCATTCAAGCTCAGTATCGAGGGCTCAAAGCTCTGAAAGAGTTGCTTTAGAGAAAGATAATTTTGCAAAACATGATACAGTTGGGAAAGGGTATTTTTATATATGAGTTACGATAATGATAATATACGATAGACATTTTAATTTGAGATAATATGCTGAAGGGAGCCTGCTACTCTTGTGACGTTTGAATCACCAAGACAGTAGCCTAAAAAGGACACAATAGAGTGTTTAAGTGTAAAAATTTGCTATCTATATTCTTCACTAGGTACATTCGAAGATACCTGTTACATCAAATATAGCAAATCTAACTTCTTGGCATACCTATGAACAGTGGATGACTTCCAGTTAATTTTGGAGAAGCTTCAATATGATGAAGAGAATTACAAGACAATACCCACCATCTTTCCCAACTACCACGAATCGGGGAAGGACCAGAATATGGTTGCAAATATATACGGTGCGGGCACGAGGTTTGGCCTAAGTCGCGAGCCGCACAATGGCCCAAATCTCCCAAATACCACCGCGTATGGCAGACATAAGACCACGAGAAGAGCAAGATCTTTCAGAGCTTTATCCCGATCTAGATGCCCAGCAACAGCTACCGGTATTCATTAATGATAACTACGATCATGGCGAAGAAATCCCCGTCCCAAATGGTCCAATGCCGGTAGATCTACAACAATTGAAAACTCCAAATTTTTCACTCATCGAAACGGGCCCTCACACCACGGTCTCCAAACAACCCCCATCGAAAACATACATAAGACCTAACTTCGAACTGAAGAAAAGACGTCCGGAATATGATATGGATGAACAAGATCTTTTATACTTAGAGCATCGAAATGGCAAGTCAGAAAACACCGTTAAATTGAAACCAGAAATATTTGAAATTTTAGTGTCTGAACTAGAAAATCAATGGCAGACGCTAGAGCTGCAAATGAGCTCGTTGGCCAACGAGGAAGAAAATGGAGTTTTATCGGTAAATCTCGATAAGACCAGTCACCAATATGGCCATGACGACGGGATTGTCATGGGATCTTTGGATGATCAAAAATGTGCTGTCTGCAATGAAAGTGACTGTGATAATTCTAATGCCATTGTGTTTTGCGATGGCTGCAACATTGCGGTACACCAAGAATGCTACGGGGTAGCCTTTATTCCTGAGGGCCTGTGGTACTGTAGAAAATGTATGATCAACAAGAATCGACAGGTAGACTGTTGTTTTTGTCCCAGTAAAACTGGGGCTTTTAAACAGTTAGATAACTCGCTTTGGAGTCATGTTATATGTGGTCTTTGGATCAATGAATTGTACTTTGCAAATCCCATATACATGGAGCCAATTGAAGGTATAGACATGGTGCCTAAAAGCCGATGGAAATTGAACTGTTATATCTGTAAACAGAAAGGTGGTGCATGTATTCAATGTTATAATAGAAACTGTTTCCAAGCGTATCATGTAACTTGTGGTAAAAGAGCTCAGTTATGCATGAAAATGACGAACGGAGTTCAAGGAGCTGTGAAGAACAAAACTACTTTAAGATCTTTCTGCGATAGACATACACCCTCTGACTACATTTTATCACAAGATGATATCATCGAGGGTATTAACAAGACTCGGGTGTACTTCAGAGATTTAAAATTACTCAATTTGCAAAACGATAGGTTGAACAGAGATAAACAACTCAACAATAAATTGAATATGTTTAAATGGAAAACTGAAGCTAATACTCCCATTGCTCCACAATTATTTAGTAATATTCTCTACGATAAACTTCTACTGCTCAAGGTGGGTGAAGAGCGAGGTCCTGGTATTTTGAAAGGATTGGGAAATATCCCCAGAAGAACTAAACACATGTATCACGAAGAATTGGAATCCATCAGTAATGACATTTGTAGATATTGGTGTTTGAAACGAGAATCAAAAAACGGTGCTCCATTAATCAGGAAAACCAACAGAGAATTGACCTCGGGCTCTCTGATTTTGTACGGGAACAATTCAGTTGAAGAAATCGATCAAAAAATTGATTTCGCTAAACTCTTACTAGATGACCTTAATAGATTGATCAGTTTAAGCGAATTCAATCTCGATCGCCAACAAATCAACCATGACATAATTGATATTGATTATCAATTGATTCAAGGCCTGATTTATCCTATTTCAAAGTTCATCGATATAGTTTTGAACGGAATGTTGAGAAAATACGATTCAAAGCATTCATTATCAAAGTGGAAAAATCATGACGGGTTTGGCATTGAAACAATTCTACAAACCAACGGAAATTTTCAAATCAAAACCGTAGCAGAGCTTCAAAACCTTTTGACTCAGTTAGATGCCCTGATTTTTCACGAAACTAAGCCTAACCATACCGTATTTAAGGTATGGAAAAATTTGTATGCTAAGTTTAAAGAGAGAATTGATGAATATATAGCTATCGAGTCGAGCTTATCGAAATTACCGATGCCGATCAATATTGAAAGTTCGGTTCAATTGGTGAAAGAGTTAGATAGTGATTTGAGTGATGTAGAAGAAATTGATTATCTGGATGATTTTTTGCATTCTACATCTTAATTGTTATCAAATATATATCGTCTGATTTATGAAATTAAAGATTGTCTCTGTATCTGTTCCGTAGAGTAGAGCCGTACGTCAACTCTTTACCTCAATTATGAACACTAGCTAAGATCTTTTATGGATTCAAAATGTACAAAGCGTGATTGGATCTAGACCTGAATGTAAATGTGGAGCAGCGTCACGATACCAGATCCATGCAAAGATCGACATCTAGGGGAAACGTTCATGGCCACTGTTAGAACATTTCTTGTCGACTTTCTTATGTTATTCCGATTGGTAATTCCAAATCGGTGATTAATAAATTCGAGATACACAGTCTTAAAACGATTTTAAGCGACCAAAGTCAGACTAAAAGGGAATTCGCCTTTAGGCAGTAGGACGTACTATTTTCCTAATACCTCGACTTGCATAATCTCTGCGCTAGTCGCTAATTGCTGCAGTTTTGAAATTATAATAATTTGATGGCACTATATTTCACTCCGCAATGTAGTGCATGGAGATGGTTTACAAGCGGCAGCTGCAGATTGCAGTCTAAACCCAATCGAGCTTTGGCAAAATGGTATGTTAAGATTTGCAATAAGCGTTGCTATAGCATTTTGGTTATATACCCTGTTGCAACTTGTTGCATTACACAATTGTCTTTTTTTAACGGAAATCAAGTAAGTTTGGCAAGGGGAAAACCTGTAAGTTCTATGCTACAATAAGATAGAATCTGGACCTGACATTCACTGAGCTTCTGTTAGTCACGAAAAGTTACTCCGTGTGACAAGACAACGTTCGCTAAGAGACGGACAAATTGGGAAATATCCGGCAAGAATTTTGCCAATGAGGTTTTTTAGTAAAAAATTGAAAAAAAAAAATATAAGCGCCCGTAAATAACACAAAGTACATGGTACTATGGGAATATACCATACTCGTTGCTCAAGTCTCAACTACGATGACAGATGAAAAAATGATCTGTAAAAATAAGATTTAGCGAGAGTTAGACTTGTCTAATAGGGTAAATAATATGTCGATCTTTAAGAGTTAAATTTTAGACATGTACGTAAAGTGATGTAACAAGTAGATAACCGGGTTTTTAGTATGGTTTTAATTAGTTAAAAATTAGACTTATTTTTAACCATTGTTGAGTAATTCTTTTTCAAAATGTTAGTGCAAGAGTTTCACCCAACAGCACATTGTCGGAATTATGCCTTACAGCAAGCGACACGCATGGCGCAAAAATATTGCATGGTACAGTTAATTCCGGTTTACCAGTTTGTTTATTTTTCGCCATCGTTGCATTCCCAGTTAACATGTTGGATATAAGGCTAATAGCTATTAAGATAAACGAAACATAACACAAAGTGCCGATCAAAATTAAATGAAGTTTTGTTACAAAAATATGCATATAGAAACAATAGGCATCAGAGAAATAGGAATATGTAGAGAAAATAGAATAGGGGATTTTCCTTGGTATGTTAGGCGCTCTAGTATAAACGCATTGATATCCCCAAAACGGCAGTGTTAATCATTATGGGGAACTAGTAAACGTTTACTTACGCAAAAAGACTTACAAGCGCAGACAGAAAACATTGGCGGACTATAAACCTCGGGCCACTTACATACCTATTATAATTTTATGATGCAAGGATAAGTGAAGAACAAGGAAACGGAATGGCCGATAACAATTAGACTTAATTATAACAATAAAGAGAATACAAGAGGCCCCCTACCATATGCGTTAGAATCATATAAAGATTACCCTTTGTTATCAAGGCACAGTTTTAACCGAATGCATGAATGCAGTTGAAGATGCGCCCTCAAGGTGAATCTGGCGAAAATACCTACGGGCCTTACCTGATGGGGGAGTTTTATTCCGCAAACGGGGGGCCAGTGCTACTAATTGTATCGGCCGACATGTAACAGCCTAGAATTTTGCTTCTAATTTCCCCAATGGGTCTAGGTTCTACAGTTTACGTTGCAAATCGTACAGAAAATAAAAGTAGGGACCTGAGTTTGTAGACATGGGAACTCATACATAGGTACGTACATCAAAATTTAAAAGAAAATCTGGTGCAACACTTATATACACTCAGAAGAAATCTAGACTCAAGATTCGATAATACAGATTAATCTTGTATAGTAATAGTTAATACTTTATATATATATGTTGATTTTGTGTGATAGAGTGACATAATAAACTTTGCCTCATACGACGGACCACAAAACACCTTTAACATACCTAAGGGGAACAACGTCTGATCCGTTGTTTCAGAACCTAATCCATTCTCAGTTTTTTTTTTTATTATTTTTATTACACGTAAAAAAACAAACGAGAAAAAAAACCACCAAAAAAAAAAATCTCCAAAAAGGAAAAATAAAACCCTAGCCATTCGTTGAAAAAAAAAAACTTCATAGATCAATTGTAAAGTCACTCCTTACTTAGAGGTAAACTTGTTCAAGAACCTTTAAAAAATCAAATTCAAAACATCTATAAGATGTCTTACACACCAACCCAAACTCCTGCAAAAAGGACAAACAAAAAGCTCCCCATGATAGTGGATATAGCCCTCGATCCTAGTGGAAAACAATTATACCAAGTCCATGAAAGTTCCAAATTTGTTAGACGAGAGATGCCACGGTCCACTAAATTCAACAACCATGAAATTGATGATAATGACAAGACCCCGATTCACAAGATTTTGGGGACGATTAGTCCATCAACTTTAAATCAAAATAAATACTATGACGAACCTCCAGAAATTCCTGGGCCGGTTGTTAAACAAGAGGATGAATTTTACGGAGATCAAGAACTTTCAAATCTTGATTTAAATAATGATAGTGCTAAACATAATGATATTTGGTCAGAAGACGTTGAACAGGCTTTCGAAGAGGTGCTTCTGATAATTCCAAAAAATGGGTTGAATAAAATTAAAATAAGTGGAAGATCCTGTGGTAGAAATGAGCTTATAAGTGATTATATTTTAACCAAAACTGGGAAATTTAGAACTAGAAAACAAGTGTCAAGTCACATTCAGGTAATCAAGAATTTAGGGAAAAATGCTAAATTGATAAAGTTGATAAACGAAGGCCCCCTGTTCAATTCTTTAGCTGAGCAAGAGGAAAACACTAAAAATTTTGAAGAGATATTCCTGCAAATTAATTTAAATAAATCTTTAGGTTTTGGTAGTAAAGCTTCCACAAAGAGGAGATTTTCCGATGTTGAGATGGGACCAATCCGTAAATCTAAACCTATGCCATTGGACTTAACCAGACAAAGCTTGAATATCTCTATTGAGAATTTTTTCATGTCTGTGTACGATTCTATGCTAAATAATCCAATTATATTAACGTTACAAGATAACAATCAAGAAATTCCAACCGTTAAATTAAAACCAAATGCAAATATTTCTAATAGGTTCCCAGATCTTGTTAATTTGCATGGATTAAATCAGCCAATTTTACATAACCTTGTTAAGTTGCATTTACCTACCTTGCCCTTAAACTATTCTATTGACCAAGGTCTTAAAACCAATATGTTATTGAAGGCTAATACGGTGGAGCCTAAGAACTATTCAATGTTCACAATAATTTACAATTACGGTAAGGAATTCTTCAAAATTAATGAAAACCACATCGTTCTTAACGATAACTATAACTTTCTTAATAAGTTCTGGAAATATTTCCTTTCAACAGAAATGACATCCGGTTTGGACAGTTTGAATCATTTGACGATCAAGCAAATCTTTTATGAAAACGATGCAAGTGAATCTCCGAAGTCTGATTCCAATACTTCAAATGTCCTCAAGATTCCAAAACTGAAAATTCGCCATGTTTTATTATGGGAGTTTGTTAAAGTGAATGATTTGAAGGACGCAATCACCACCACTTCAAGACTCCTGTTACCACAACAAACATACCCCTTGGAAAGTCCCGTGGTTCCTCAAATTATTAACTATGCAAATAGCTTTTATGATCCTTCAACTAGTGCTGCTGGTGGTACTAGTACAACGATCACGAGCGGGCCCGTTTCAACAACTACCGCTGGAACTGGTTCTGGTTCCGGTGCAACAGACAGTTTTTATCCTATGATGGACCCCAATTATAGCCACCAACCTAAAAAATTATACCACAATATTCCCCCAATCAATGCATCAACGCCCCCAATAAATACCGCTTTAGCAGCTCAGACCACTCCCAATACAGCCGTCACTTCTGCATCTTCAATTGCTCCTCCATCTGCTCATGCGGTTCCAGAACTTTCAATGAATATGAACTCGATGACACTGCCAATGATGGCAGAATTGGATCAACATTCATTAATGCAATCGCAATTGCCACCCGTGTCACATCAACCTCCCGTACCACACCAAGTCCAGGGCCCTCCTGGCACTGTTCCAGTGCCCGGACCTGTACCGGGACCTTCTAATACAGTACCAGGACCATTTTTGCAACCAGTGCAATTTACAAATTATCCTCAGCATATAGAGTACGATTATCAATTTCTCTATGATTACAATGCTAATGAGAATTAGCTTTCAATTCTTCTGTACTTCTTTAAATACACATTTGATTAAATCGTAACCGGTGACAGACGGTAAAGCAAGCCCAAACACACCCTATGGCCCCAGACACCTCACCTAGGCCAGTAGCCCGTGCTCGAAACCGTTTTGGTGTCGGGGCCTTGTGTCTGGTGTCTGGGTCTATTGGTGTCTGGGCCATCTCACCGCAACTCTGACTCGTCCTAATAGATAAGAAGTCGCATCTCACTTTTCACCATGGATTCACAAACTGTAGGTATATTAGGTGGTGGCCAACTTGGCCGTATGCTTGTTGAAGCTGCCAGCAGACTCAATGTTAAGACAATTGTTTTGGACAAGGGTTTAAGCCCTGCTAAACAAATTAATGCCTCCGATGACCATATCGATGGGTCTTTCACAGATTACAAGTCTATAAAAGAGTTGGCATTAAAATCCGACGTTTTAACGGTTGAAATTGAGCACGTAGATGTTTCAGCTTTGGAACAGGTTCAAAAAGAAACCGGTATCAAAATCTATCCTTTGCCTCAAACCATCAAATTGATCCAAGATAAGTACTTGCAAAAAGAGCATTTGATTGAACATGGTATAGCCGTTACTGAATCAGTTGCGTTGGTTGAAAATTCGCCTAAAGAAGTTTTGGCCATCGCTGAGAAATTCGGATTCCCTTTGATGTTGAAGTCAAGAACTTTGGCCTATGACGGTAGAGGGAACTTTGTGGTTAAGAATAAAGATTATATTGAGAAGGGTCTTGAATTTTTGAAAGATAGACCATTATACGCTGAAAAATGGTGTCCTTTTACCAAGGAGTTGGCCGTGATGGTGGTTCGCTCAATAGAAGGAGAAGTGTTCAATTATCCAATTGTAGAAACCATCCACAAAGACAATATTTGTCATTTAGTGTACTGTCCTGCTCCAATCAATCCATCATTGATGGCCAAAGCAGAGATCTTAGCTAAAAATGCCATCAAGACATTCCCAGGGTGTGGGATTTTTGGAATTGAGATGTTCCTCTTGGATAACAACGAGATCTTGATTAATGAAATCGCTCCAAGACCTCATAACTCGGGTCATTATACTATTGACTCGTGCGTCACTTCACAATTTGAGGCTCACGTCAGAGCCATCACTAATCTTCCATTGCCAAAAGGTTTCAGCAATTTAACCAATTCTTCGGTTAATTCTATTATGTTGAATGTATTGGGTGATGAAGAACATGACAAAGAGTTACAAATGTGTCGTAGAGCCATAGAATTGCCTAATACTACCGTGTATTTGTACGGTAAGACATCTCGTCCACAAAGGAAGATGGGCCATATCAACATTGTTGATTCATCTCTTGCAAATTGTCAACGTAAACTCGATTATATCTTGAATGAAACCCCATTACCACCATTGGACACCAAAGATGAAAAACCTTTGGTATCTATTATCATGGGATCCGATTCAGATCTACCAGTTATGTCTGTGGGTGCAAATATCTTGAAACAATTTGGAGTCCCATTTGAATTGACGATCGTTAGTGCTCACAGAACTCCAATTAGAATGCAACAATTTGCCATGCAAGCTCAATCTAGAGGTATAAAATGTATCATCGCTGGAGCAGGAGGTGCTGCTCATTTACCAGGTATGGTTGCAGCTATGACCGCATTACCAGTTATTGGAGTTCCAGTTAAAGGATCTACATTAGATGGAGTGGATTCGTTACATTCAATTGTTCAAATGCCAAGAGGTATCCCAGTTGCAACCGTTGCTATTAATAATAGTACCAACGCTGCATTATTAGCCATTAGAATCTTGGGAGCATTTGATGAAAAATGGCTCAATGAAATGAATCAATACATGAGTAATATGGAAGATGAAGTATTGACTAAAGCTGATAAATTAGAGTCAATTGGCTACGAAAAATATTTAGAGAAATAAATGTTTTATCATTAATCTATATTATGCCCAAAAATTCAATATCATTGCATCATTATTAGAACTTTAAAGTTTTGTTCTTCTTACTTTTACTACTCTTTTTTTGTTTATATCTTTGATTTCTTGAATCTCTCCATCCTGATGTACTGATTTTTTTATCGTCTTTCATAGCATCTTCATCCTCAGGTAATTTACTACCAGTTTTTTCTTGTTTAGCTAATTCTTGTGCCATTTTATCAGCAAGTCTTTGCTTTCTTTTATCTTCCATTACTTGGAATACATTGTTTCTTTTAACACTTTTTGCTCTTAACACATTCTTTGATCTTAATGATTTAGCCATGGTTAATTTTTTTTTATCTCATCTCATCGCGAAGATAAGATGGGGCATGGTGTTAGGGTGTTTTGTCCTGAGTGTAAATGTAGAATTCTAGTGCCGACAGTGCTCATGAGAATTGTGTGAAATGCAATACATGGCACTTTGAAACGTCAAGCATTGACAGCATATAGTGATTTCTTGTAGAAAATATTTTAATTGGTAAGCAATCTAGCTAATGTGACTTTTGCGATAATCGAATAACTTGATGGTCAGTGAAAGTTAGAAAACAAACTAAAGACAATTTGTAGACTTGCTTATCAGTTTCAGCAGGAACTCTATATAAATCTATCATCATAATAGTTAGCGTAATATAGCATTCTTCCTTGAAGCTGTTTGGCATATATTGCTCACAATTATGGCTGCAAAAAGCCACACACGACTCCACCACAGTCCAATGTGACCAAGGCCATCTAGCAAACTGGCAAGCAAAAGCAGAAATGATACATTTATTCAATTAGACATTCCTAAATGCTCATACAAGCACCTCATGTCTGCACAAAAGACTCTAGTGGCTAGTAACAACTATAGACAAAAACTAATGAACGAGGGCTCGCGCCCTCCATTTCTCATGACTGCGGTCTCCCATCATAATTCGTCATTCGCACCGTCCCAAAACGGAATCAATCATCATCCCCCAAACAAAGCGGTATCTGCACACCAGCGACCTGAATGCGGTATCGATGAAAAAAAATCCCCTCTAGAAAAATTTTTCTTCATACAACTTTATTAATAATGGCTAACTTAAGAACCCAAAAAAGATTAGCAGCTTCTGTTGTTGGTGTTGGTAAGAGAAAAATTTGGTTAGATCCTAATGAGACTACCGAACTTGCCTCTGCTAACTCTAGACAAGCTATCAGAAAATTATACAGAAATGGTACCATTGTTAAAAAACCAGCTGTTGTTCATTCTAGATCTAGAGCTAGAGCTTTAAAAGAATCTAAAAGTTTAGGTAGACACATGGGTTACGGTAAGAGAAAGGGTACCAAAGACGCTAGAATGCCATCTCAAGTTTTGTGGATGAGAAGATTAAGAGTTTTAAGAAGATTATTAGCTAAATACAGAGATGCTGGTAAGATTGATAGACACTTATATCATTCCCTTTACAAATCTGCTAAAGGTAACACTTTCAAGCATAAGAGATCTTTAGTTGAACACATTATCCAAGCTAAGGCTGAAGCTTTAAGAGAGAAATCTTTGAAGGATGAATCTGAAGCTAGAAGATTAAAGAACAAGGCTGCTCGTGAAAGAAGACAACAAAGAGTCACTGAAAAGAGAGAAGCTTTTTTGGTTGACAACTAAGTTTTTTAGGTAATCATTATGTATAAAATCTAATAAATCAATGATTTAATTATATTCTATTAGACAGGTAGTTAAGTTTTCTCTGGTGTAGTTGTTCCTCTTGCAAAAGTTTGCTTTCATTACGTTACAGCGATGTCAAGTTGTGATAGAGAGCAGAGCTTCTATTTGTTATTCCTATTAAAATATTAATCTACACTATTTTCATAAATCGTCATCAAAGTCTGGTCCCTGGAACTAAACAGAATATTACCGATAAAATAGCGGTACATAATATTATCAAAAATAGTACCCAAAGACTTCTCTTGATTAATAATTTATAAATGAATGGTTCTCGAATGTTAATAAACGTTTTTGATGGCTGAAATGATTGACTTTTACCGATCCATACAAGTATTGGATCGATGAGGTAGATAGCAGATATTATACAGTAAAATCCAATAAAAAATGGTACTACAATTGGGGCACGAATTGACTTCCTGTAATCAAGAAATATTAATGTATACCCGATCCAGAAGGCAATAAAAATAAAGAATATCCCTAAAATAATTCTAATGAAATTTGAATTCAAATTCTTGATAGCGATGAAATTGAGGAAATTAGGTAAGTGTTCCGATTCAATTCTATTAAAAACATAGTTTTTTACCCCATTAAATATATCAGGATCATCTCTACCATCTATCTCGATTGATTTTATGATATGCTGGTTCAAGTGTGGTGGGACACCAAGGTATTTCTCTGCATCTTCTACAAAGTATTTAAGAAGTAAATTTTGAGTCGATTCCTTTAATTTGTTTCTAGTGATAAAACTACCACTCAAACTAGAATGATTACTTTGTTTAACTAATCTCTCCAATAACTCGGGATTGATGGATGAATCTCTTTTCAATTGCATATAGTTATTCGTGGGATTTTGCATGTCTTGATCGAGTTGATTGACAACCTCTTCTCCCAGATTATCAATCAATTTAGAATTGGAAGATATCCTCTTTTCTCCGATGGACAGAAACCCACTGGGTGGTCTGAATGATTCATCATATTGTGGTTGGTATTGTTGTTGGTATTGTTGTTGAAATTGTTGTTGTGGCAGGTTCATCAATGGGATACTAGATCCATTTGAATGTCTTATATTTTCATCGGTTTCGTATTGATTGATCAAATCAGCTAATTTGGGATCATGAACATTTAAATCACCTCTTAAAAACTGTGATAATCGATTCGAGTCATTGTCTTGTAATATATCATCATTGATTATCATATCCAATAAAACACTTGAACTCAAACTTTTATGATTTTCCAGGACATGAGAATTTCGTTGTTGATTCAAATTTTGTTGTTTAAGTAAGGATTGTCTAAGCCCTTTAACGTAATGCTTACAAAGATTTAAATGATTAACAAGATCAAACCAAAAATCCAAATATTCAACTCGATTTTCAATCTCTTTCATGAATTGGTAAAATGTAAAAATATCCACGGGGGACTTAGTTCGATCGCTCAAAATTTCTCCAAGAGTCGGGAGACGGTTTAGGCTTATGTGTTGATTTGTACCATTTAGATTATTGAGATTACTTAGGTAGTTTGAGTTTGGGTACTCTTGTTGGTATTTTTCGTCCATAATTGATTATGGGAAATGAGCTTTGATAAATATATTTTATTTTTTGCGACTGCCGATTTGAGAAGAAATGAAAATATTAGTTATGTATATTCTGGAGCACGTACAAACCGAAAGGATTCCACTTATTAGGGTAAAAAACGTCGAACTCAATAAAGCAGTGGTATCAGATCTGGTACTGGGGGTTTTAGAGGTTGTGCGGGCAGTACCCAGTGTGCTAGAACTGAAATTGTGCTGATTTGAGAGTGATTCTACGATCTGAGACCATAGCACTACAACTAATCCGCAGTGCGGCTCTCTCTGCTCGTCAGTTTGACACCGGAATGACAAGCACAATTGTGCCTTAAACATCGAAGTAAACAGTGTAAGCAATGCTACGCCAATCGAGACTAAACATGTAGTAAACTTAAAAGCAGTAGAAGTAAAAGTAAACAAAATCTAAACCACATGGTAACTTCAAAACATTATTCTCTCCCTAATCTTAACCTGTATCCTATATTACATCTATATATCATTTAGAAGATTATCATCATAATTCAAATCGCTAATCTTAATTGAATCGGATGGTAAGGAATCATTATCAAGTAATACCGAACTAGCATTAAAATCACCCGAAAAACTTTCAGCTCTCGAGTGAGTTCTACTGAGATTCCCACCACTGAGATTTCCTCCAGAAAAACTGATATTACTGTGTCCATGATTTATAGGTTTATGTACGTGGCCCAAAGACTTTAACCGTTGATGTGACGGAGATCTGGATCTCGACAATATTGACGACGATCGCCTCAATGGTTCAGGACGAGAATCTCGTGCTTGGGACTGGGTTTGAGGAAAAACTGATGATTCAAAAGTCGAAACTCTGGAAGACGAATTAGACAATTGTGGTGATGAAGATCCATGGTAGAGCTCTTCTTGGCCGAATAAAGAAGGAGTCTTGAAAGACTCGGCGCCAGGACTAAGTGGATTCACTCTGGAATCGTTATCCATTGGCAGCAGAACGCCAGCAGTAGGAGGATGTGCTTGAGAGTACACTGAGTTTGAGTCGCTTTCAAAGTCACTCAAGTCATTGGGTAAGCCGTCATTCAATGCCACGGAATTGGCTAATACGAACCCCCCAGATGAATAATTGTTCATCAACATATCGAATTTCATATTATTCTCGTTCAAATCATCATATTCATCACGGAAATCATCGAGGTTAGTGTCCAATTCATCATCTTCCAACTTGACTTGTGGTTGTCGAGCTACATTAGCTGGTTTTTCAACAGGGTTGGATTTATGATTGGCAAAAGACCTAGAATCCTGCTCCACATCATTAGGATCAAAATTAGCGGCTACAAGAGCCCCAGTTTCCCATTCTAACGGGAGATTTTTCAACAATCCTTGTTTGCTGATTAGGTGATTAATGATTTTATTGATTGGAACCAAAATTTCTTCTGTACCACTAACGTCATTTATATTAACATCCTCATTCTCTTTCATTACCAATTCATTCAAAAATGGGATATGAGGTGCAGATATTTGTACAATCTTTTCAAACGATTTTGTAAGTAAATCCAATCTGGTTTCAAGCAATTCGACATATCCGGGAGGATAAGTCTTGTCCTTTAATTTTTTCTTTTCTGTGAACACACATATTTTATTATCTTGAATACATTTATTACAGGGCTTTTTACCATCACATTTAGTTTTTTTGATTCTACAGGAATCACAGGCTTTGCCGACTCTTTTCTTTTTATGTAAATGGTGCAGTTGATGCAGCTGATCTTCAGGTGAAGAAGGGGTTGTACCATACATAGTTAAATAGTGGGATGAAATAACAGCAAATTCGCAATCTTATAAATGTCTCACAATTGGTGTACAAATGGCTTTTAAATATCGGATGTAAATTGTCTGAGGAATTTAAAATCAATCTGTGGAAGAAACAATTCGGCACAGTTTTATAAACGGCTTGTCACGAGTCCTTGGGGTTGTGGTATATCTGAACCGAACGGTTCCGGTCATTTAGCGTGCCTGTACCATGCCGACATCTGCTTGGGTTATGCGCTGGGGCTATTTGCGCTACTTACGAAGGAAGAGGTTAGTGTAGAGAAGCCTATATACAAGTAAACACAATGTTGCTGTGCAAAGGGTAGAGCTGTCAATTCAAAGGTTGATATACTTTGCCAAAAGCTGTCAATGATCAATATATTCTCTAATCTACACTGGTCATTTCGCATCCACCTGTGGGTGTCAAAATGGCGGCCGTCCTGGGAGCAGGTCCGACCTAATGCGGGCTTGCACATGGGATTACATACAGTACCACTATTCTAGGTTCCTTGTTTGTTTTAACCCCTTCACTTGATTGTCGATAAGTTGACACACATGACGTAAATCCACATCTTGATTCCTGAAAAATTTGAAATCCACTGAATTTCGACACAATCCTTGGTCAATGGTCTTCCATATCTCATACTCAAAATCTAGTTTTTTGTCTGGTTGAGTAGGATCTGCGTATTTGTAACCCCCGAAAAATTCGTATTTTATTTTCTTTTCCTTGGGGTCGTACAAATCGGTTCGGCTCAATAATAAATTCACTGGGTCGAGTTTTGGTATATTACAATGGAGGGCGAAAACTGGTACTGCATCCACATGGAAATGGTCGTCGACAATCTTGTCAAGTTCCGGTTTCTGTTGCTCGAATGATTTCTTCTGATTCTCCGGTGATGAAATATATGGCTGCAAATAACGCTCAAAATTTTCGTGATCTTTAGTCGGATTCTTTTGTCCCATAGAGACCCCGTGGTAACTTCCCTGGTCGTCGAAATAACCAAATGTTTTGATGAATGATTTCACTTGGTAAAATGGCTCTTTGCACACACAGGCAGCGGCTGCAAAAGTATCTTTATCACCCTCTCCCAATTCTCCCAACGAGAACATCTTATAATACAAACCAGGACCCATTAGGTTGTAATAAGTAGACAAAAGAAGAGTGCAGTCATGGAATTTCTTGTTGATCATCAACTGACCTGATTCACTGGACAAATTAGGGATAGTTCCATCTAATTCATGGAATGGAATATCCTCGCTCAGTTCGACATTATCTTTATCGGAAACAGCGATTGGAAATCTGCCGAGTCTCACTCTCTTATTTTCATTGACACTCAACCGGCTGATGTTGTAGAAGTCTGGAGATATGGTCCTGGGCCAGTAATCAGGCCAGGTGATCATTCCAAATTCAGTGAATACCTTTGAGTCAAAATACTCGTCGGGGTTATCGATCAATACATTATCAGAATCAAGTAGTAAGACATTCTGGAAGCTTGAGGTAAGTAATGCCAATGACTTGAATTGGTATCCACCAATTTCTGGCCACTCCTGTGTGATTTTGGCTCCTAATTTTTCCTCTAGCACCACACATTTGGCGTTTAACGACAAAAGCGAGTTGCAAAAATCTACTTCCTCGAGATAGTCTTCTGTTTTAGGAAGAAATACTTCTACGGGTAATTCACTACCTGTCTTACGCAAAGCTAATACAGATAAGTAAGAAAGCCAAGAAAATTTATTACCTCCGACCATAATAACTCCGTTCGTGTTGGGCGTGTAATCATTAAATCTCATATTAAAAATCCCAGACATAAGCGTGTCGTGACTTTTCTGTAGCTTTTGGAAAGCTTCGGGGTGAATTTTCGCCTTAGACAATAAATGCTTCTTGGTATTATCTTTGCCGGATTGCTTGGATTTTTCAATGTATCCGACTGCCTCACCCTCGATCTCAGTTTGATTTAACCTTGAGGCTGCAAACATATCGAACACCTTTTCCCATGTAGTGACAGGAGATGATTGTGTATCTACAAAAGATTTAAATTCAAATGGTGATAAAGATGAATTGATAGTAGTCAAACTCCGGAATGTCAGAAGACCTATAAACAGGATGACAAAAGCCACCATCCAAAACCTGGCTCTTCTAGTTATTTTTACCATTTAATTGACAATTTTGATGGTTTCTTTAGATATATATATTATTTAAATACGGATAAATACAAACAATCGGCCTTATCATCTATTTTTAGTGGGTGTGTTTTTCATTTTCCTTAGCCGTGTTGTACTGCATAGACACTCTAAAATCGCATTTACCGGTTAAGAGACCCTGTAATTATGACCCTAAATGTTCATCAAGATAGGGATCCGTCCCAATTGGGAAGCATATAAGATGCCTGACACCGACTTGGGCAAAATTCCCGTTTAACTTGTAGGAGCGAACTCTAAAAGTGGGCATCCTACAGTTACGTTTTACCTGTCTAGCGTATCTGCACATCCGGCACATGATGAATTATATAGGAGACTGACTTTAGGGTTGCATCTACAGATTTAGTGTTATCTTGAAACTAGTTTAGTCGCCATTAGATGTTTTACTTTATTCTTGGTCATGTCTTCAAAAGACTTGTAGAGAGTATGTAATACTTTGCTGCTGATTTTAGGAGTTGTTTTCAAGAAGTGTTCATAATTCATCGTAAACAATTCGTGATTTTAGTAAGAATGGTGAAAGAACACAAAGGGAGCTTTCTCACCCGAAAATAGAGTTCGATGAAGGCGTTACAAAAAATCGTAATTCGAAACTTCGAAAAACATAGCCTCTTCAGTTGACACTGGTTGCACCAGTCAACCTACATATAACAAGAAACTGTTATGTACATATTCTATCTGCAAGGAGACAAAAAGTAGGGAACAATAGAGATGTCAGTTATCTTGGATATACAGACCTAATGCAATGTATCAAATTTTGGTTTTTTCTTGGAACTTGTGGCTTTCGCCTGCATAGACACCTAAATTGAAGTATAATTTATAGCTTCGAGCACTCAAAATCCTCTGGCAGGCTTATATGCACTAGCATTTTATACTGGCCCTAAATCTCACATGGACTGCCTGCACATTGTTCGTACACCCTGACTTCTATATTTACATGCATTATTGGTGTTTATTTACAACAGGATAATTCTATAATTAATCCCAGGTTGCAACGTAAATTTAAAACCAAATCTTTGCCATAGGCAATTTTCGTCTTAATACTTGAGCTCCATATAGCTATTTCGCAACTATAGGCCAATTGTTCCCAAACACAAGTGACCGTCAGCAATATGCACACTCTAGACCTTTTATAAGTCGCGAAATCGTTATCTTAGCAGATTATTTCAAATGGCTGCTAAGTTAATCAAATTACAAAATGGGCTGGCAATTCCTGCCGTAGCTCTTGGATGTTACGATATTCCAGGAAGTAAAACCTCTGATCTTGTGTATCAAGCTTGCAAAAAAGGATATCGTCATTTTGACACCGCTGTATTGTACCACAACGAAGAACAAGTTGGTGAAGGTATTCACCAATGGTTGAGTGAGGGTAATCCTAGAAAAGACATTTTCTACACAACTAAATTATGGAACAGTCAATGCGGATACAGCAAGGCCAAAAAGGCCATTGATGATTGTTTGAACAAAGTCAAACAATTAGAGTATATTGATTTGCTTTTAATTCACTCGCCATTATGTGGGCCTGAAGACAGACTTCTGACCTGGAAAGCTATGGAGGAAGCAGTTTCTGAGGGAAAAGTCAAAAACATTGGTGTTTCGAACTACGGTATCAAACACTTACAACAATTGATTTCATGGAAGGATTTAAAGATCTATCCTCAAGTTAACCAAATTGAAATCAGTCCTTGGCTTATGAGAAGTGAAATTGTCGACTGGTGCCACAAACATGATATCGCAGTTGAGGCCTACGCTCCATTGACCCATGGGTACAAATTATCTCACCCACCACCCGAGGTCAAGGCATTGATGGACAAGTACGACATTGATGTTGCGCAAGTTTTGATTAAGTGGTCATTACAGAAAGGATTGATTCCATTACCAAAAACGAAGACAGTATCAAGACTCTCTAGTAACATTGACGTTTTCGGGTTTGAGTTTACTCCACAGGAAATACAAAGCTTAGACCACCCAGATGCGTACGAACCAACCGACTGGGAGTGCACAGATGCGCCATAATTAGATCTCCGGGTCCCCCACAATTCCCGGTGAATCAAGGGTCTGGGAAGTTATTTGTCGGTGAACTAATTATATAGATGTCTACATAGTGTTTGGTTAGTCTCGAGCGCTACCCAATATACAAATACATAAATGAAGACATAATTGAAGCGCCATGGTGTGTATTCACGTGATAGATATTTTCTCGCAATTTCGACACCAGAGCGTAGAGCGTGCAAATTGAGTGTTTCGAATTATTGTAGCATGCACGGCAATCGCAATGAGTCAAAGGGATGGAACACATGCCAACGACCCGGGACATCCAGGATTAAGCCCCATAAACTTTGGATTCCAAGCTATCAAGCAATCACCAATTGGGTCTCATGGTTCACAACAATACCATTGATAGCCTAAGTCAATAGCATAGCAAATAAACCTTGTAGTACATAAGTAAATTGCCGCAAACTCACCTGACGGAGCTTCGGAGTTCGCCAATCAGGTTCACCAATTGAGGATGTGGCGTGCGCGAACCGGGCCACTTTAGAGGTTTTGTGTCATTATCAGATGGATACCTTTCATCCGTTAGGAATTTTATATAAAGCAGTGAAATTGTCGACAGATTTTTTTTCCCTATCAATTGAATTTTAATTTTTTATTTTTCATTTATTAATTTAACATAATGGCTATTAACGTTGGTATTAACGGTTTCGGTAGAATCGGTAGATTAGTTTTAAGAGTTGCTCTTTCAAGAAAGGACATTAACGTTGTCGCTGTCAATGATCCTTTTATTGCCCCAGAATATGCTGCTTACATGTTCAAGTATGATTCTACTCACGGTAGATACGATGGTGAAGTTACCTCTGAAGGTTCTGACTTAATCATTGGTGGTAACAAGATTGCTGTTTTCCAAGAAAGAGACCCAGCTTCTATCCCATGGGGTAAATCTGGTGTCGATTACGTTATTGAATCCACCGGTGTTTTCACCACCACTGAAGGTGCTCAAAAACACATTGACGGTGGTGCCAAGAAGGTTATCATTACCGCTCCATCTGCTGACGCTCCAATGTTCGTTGTTGGTGTCAATGAAGAAAAATACACCAAGGACTTAAACATTGTCTCCAATGCTTCTTGTACCACTAACTGTTTAGCTCCATTAGCTAAAGTTGTTAACGACAAGTTCGGTATTGAAGAAGGTTTAATGACCACCGTCCACTCTATCACCGCCACTCAAAAGACTGTTGATGGTCCATCCCACAAGGACTGGAGAGGTGGTAGAACCGCTTCTGGTAACATCATCCCATCTTCCACTGGTGCTGCTAAGGCCGTCGGTAAGGTTATCCCAGAATTAAACGGTAAATTGACCGGTATGTCTTTGAGAGTCCCAACCGTCGATGTTTCCGTCGTCGATTTAACCGTCAGATTAAAGACCCCAGCTACCTACGAAGAAATCTCCAAGGCTCTTAAGGAAGCTTCTGAAGGTTCCTTAAAGGGTGTTTTAGGTTACACTGAAGATGCTGTTGTCTCAACTGATTTCTTAGGTTCCTCTTACTCCTCCATCTTTGACCAAAAGGCTGGTATCTTATTATCTCCAACCTTCGTCAAGTTGATCTCCTGGTACGATAACGAATTCGGTTACTCTACCAGAGTTGTCGACTTATTGGAACACGTTGCTAAAGTTTCTGCTTAACTAGCCGTGGACCACTCTAAGTTGTAACTTTTGAGGGGACTACATAGTAGTTAGTCAATCTATACAAAATGTGAATATGTCGTAGTACTCTGAATCGTTCGAATATGCGTAAAAGATGTTATGTGTTAATAGAGCTCATGCGCTAACGAGGATTATGCAATAACCGCACAGAGCTTATGCGGTAACAAGGATTATGCAAGAGATCTTAGAGATATTGCATCCTAAATTGGTTTTCAAAATACTCAAATTACTGAAAATTATAATTGTCGCAAAATTAGGAAATCGTAGCGTAGCACACATAAATCGGCAAAAAAAAAAAAAATAAAAACCAAAAATCTCTTTTCAACACTTCTGATATTGTAGGACAAACGCTATACATCACAATGGCATCTCTTACCAAAAACTGATCTATATATATGTAAAATTAAGTACTCGAGACTCTTTCTGGAAAATCGCGAACAGTACATGAATAGGAACTCGGTGTACGAAGTATTCTACGGTAGTAAGAAACCTGATATTCAGTCAAAAGACCACAATTTCATTCTCAGTGCTATTTTCAAGTATTCAAATGCAATTGCAGCCGCTCCATTACAAGATGAAGAAGAGTACATGAAACAGACTGCTATTCTGCGAATTGAAGATGAAAAATTCACCATGTTTAAGATCGATTCTGGGTATAAATCTTTTGCGTCTAGTGTGGTTATTGAAAATGACCCATCACCAAACAAAGTAGTGGTTTTGATCCTGTCTAATTTCAGTTCCATACTTCTCCAGTGCCTCGAGACTACTAGTCAGTGTTTCCTATTACCGGCCCGCTTAAATCCCACAGTTTTTTCCTCTGATGTGATACGACTTTGGTGTGAAGAAGCTCTGGGGAAGAATAGCAGCTACGACAATGATACCCAGACTGTTTTGAGTGAGAATTTACCGCCTGAATATAAGGATGTAGTGAATGCGCTTGGGAACATAGAGTTGGTATTCCAGATGAAAAATCGGAATCTAAACGAAATGTGTATCAGCGTGCCAAAGGAAGATGTTATAGGTTTTCTACCACACTTCCATCGGGGGGTACGACAATTTGTATATGACGAAACTACCATTAATACTGATAATCTCAGTCTCACTAAATTTATTAGTAACGGGTTTATGATCACGGATGACGGAAGGGTCCGTCTTGGCGAGCTGATCTCAGATGCCTGGGAGAGGTGTTTTGTTGCTTGCATGCACTCTTGATTGATAGAATGTATAGGACTTCAAATATGACATGGACAGCCAAGGAATTTCCGTACTGGAAGATTCCATTTTGTGTATGGTTCGGCGGGCCACAGCTGTGAATTAGAACATTCCTGTGTATTTTGACTCGACGAGGTCAACAATCATGCCGAATGGAACGAATACGCTAAATACAAAATGAAAGATTCTATCCTGTTGCCAATGTTGTGGAATAGCCTTAATCTGGTTTACCATAGCCTTATTATTATTATCCGGAACATGTAGTTTTGATCCGAGAGTGTGAAACCGTTAGTAATGTTTACGTCTAATTCCGGATCAGTCGTCTGTGGCTTTATTTTGCACCCATTGTACCACCAAACTTGCGCATAGGCGGAAGCCGTGTCTCGGATGTGTTTTAAAAAGCTTCTCATCCGAGCCGATAATGACTGCAAAAAAAAAAAGAAGGTATCGGTTGAGGTTACACCAGGACGAACACTCCTCACAACTAGCCTATTAATCACATAAATACATATCTTCATAAGTGGTATAAGTAGATAAATTGGACTCGGTTTCCTATATACTTTAATATTTTATAAATCTCATCTAGCGTAGGCTTGTATACCAATTGTTGATTCCAAATTGTATCGTGGTTCGGACCGGCTGGTGGATTTATTTTACGATCAGGGTACCGAAGATCTTTGCATAATATATAAAAGGGAAAGAATCCGCTGCATACTTTATTTACCAAACACGATTCATCTGTATCATGAGTGATCTGAGAGAAGAGTCATTAGATGTAATTGATAAGGCCCTGGATGGGAACTTGAGTAACGATGCTAGTGATGAGCAGGAATATAGAGGTTTTGATGGTGAAGCTGAAGAAAATATTAAACAGTTAGCTAGAAAGTTCACGAGAGATAGTGCTGCTGAATCCAGTGACAGCCTTCACTTGATTAAAACTTTGACAAACTATTCCAGTGTTCCTGGAGTCAATCCTTATCAAGATATTCTGAAGGTCGATCCCCGTTTAGATCCTAACTGCGATGAGTTCGACAGTAAATTCTGGATGAAAAACTTGAGAAAGTTGGTAGAAAGTGATCCGGATTACTATAAACCTTCAAGTTTGGGAGTTGCTTTCAAAGATTTGAGATGTTACGGTTCTGCCGCTGGAGCAGATTATCAATCAAACTTTGGAAATGGTATTCCTAAATTCATCACACAAACGATTCAGAAATTGAGCCATACTGACGAGCTGGCAGTTTTTAACATCTTGAAACCAATGGATGGACTTATTGAGCCTGGTGAACTTACTGTTGTATTGGGAAGACCTGGGGCTGGGTGCTCGTCATTTTTGAAGACTATCTCGGCACAAACTTATGGGTTCAAGGTGGACAAGAACTCAGTCATCTCATACAATGGGATAACCCCAGAAGAAATGGATAAGCACTACTCAGGTGAACTCATCTATTGTGCTGAGACTGAAAATCATTTCCCACATTTAACGGTTGGTGATACTTTGACTTTTGCAGCCAAAATGAGAACTCCGCAAAATAGGCCAGCAGGTGTTTCTCGTGAGGCTTACGCTGAGCACATGGCCGATGTCAATTTGGCTACTTATGGTTTATTACATACCAAGAACAGTCAAGTCGGTAATGATTTCATTCGTGGTGTCTCCGGTGGTGAAAGAAAAAGAGTATCTATTGCTGAGGCTGCATTGTCACAAAGTAAAATCCAATGTTGGGATAATTCCACCA